>JANIJG010003547.1:10730-45218 GCA_024611175.1 Megaceryle torquata
TGCTGGCCACCTTGGCACACTGCTGGCTCATGTCCAGCTGGATGTCCACCAGCACCCCCCAGACCCTTTTCTGACAGGCAGCTTTCCAGCCACTCCTCCCCAAGGTCTCTTCTTCCCCAGAAGAGAGCTTGACCCTCGTAAGCCCTCAGCTTTATAATGAATATGATGTATATGGAGTGGAACACATTGTTGGTGAGTTTAGGGTCACCTGTCCCATCCACACCTCCCTGCAAGTGTGACCTCTAACTCTGCAGCATCCCAATGTGATACACAAGATTCAGCAGTGGCCTTGGTTTCCATAGGAAAAGTAAAATCACTGAACAGAATTGTTCTGTTCTAGCTCAAACCAGGACACTGCTGCTTCTGAAAGCCAGAGACAAATAACTATCAGCCTGAGAAAGAAACTAAACATAAAAATTAAGATTCTGGTATGTCATTTTAAGAGATACATGTGGCTACATTCATGCCACTTCAAAATACTGGTAGGTGCTTAAAGAGCAAGACACAGGACGGGACAATATCCCGTCATCGCAGGCCTGCCTCTCCTTTGTCTGTAGAAGAGAAAATCTAAGCTGAGAAAGAAACTACAAGGCTAAGAACTTGCAGCTGGGACTGAAGCCAGGGGCATCAAGCAGGGAGAAAGCTCCTGCATAAGCATGGGAGAACCCAAATGCTAACCTAGCATGCCTTCAGTAATTTTATTCTTTACATTTCTACTTTGGTAAAAAATAGTGGGTTTTCCTTATCCCTTAATTGCTCTTTCACTCTGTAGCATAAAAACCCAGGAAAATGGGGTTTCACACACAAGCTTTATTTAGATGGAAGTGAAAAGAGTGAAGGATAATGCCTGTGATCTGAAAGGTGACTGGGGTGGTAATTACACAGCGAGTATCGACAAACGACCTTTTAAACACTGCAGCGTATTAATATTGCTACCTTCAGCAGAACCTTATTATAAAATCATCCTATTAGCTGAACGCAGGCTTTCCTATCTAACTGTTCCACTTCTGCAATTGTGCTTTTCTTTGGGTCAATCTGGGCATGAGGAAAATGAGCCAAGGGGAGCCCTAACTCCAAGGCTTACCGTCTAAAAAGCAAAGATTGCTTGTTATAGGGGGCTGAGAAATCCTGACTGGGAAAACACATGTCATGAAACCTCCTGTCAGGTGAATTTCTCAGGTCATCTGTCTTATAAAGAATTGAAAAAAAAAAATCCAGTTATCCCTTTGCTGTGGTTTGGCATCTCCTCATGCAACAGCTGTCCCTCTGGAAATCTGTCCCTCCTGACTTTGCAGCAGTGGCTGCCTGAGAAGGCTGTCAACCCCAAAGCCTTTCACTCATCCAGGGTTTGAAAAGCTCTTCTGTTATTGCCTGCAGTAGATGGAGTTTCTATTACAGGGTTTTCAGCCCAGTGTGTGCTCTGACAAGGGTTTGCTCTGCAAGTCTCCTGCTCTTCCACTCAGCAGACCCCACTGCTGCCCATCTGCTGCAGCTGCCTGGCTCCATGCCCCGCAAAACACTTCGCCTGTTGACTCCCCCCCTCCTCCCCCCTTCCCTAATTTTAATAATGAAAACACAAAAAAAATGGCCTTTTCTCATATGCATGTTTAATTCCTCCTCCTCAGTCAACCAGAACAGCTCACATGAGCTCACAGTGGCATCCCCTGAGCTCTCATTTCTAGCCTCCATGTTTAGCACTCTGGCATGACTGAGAGATGGAACAAATGCCTTCCCAAATATTCCTATGCCCTCGTTATAGTTTTACCTTCATTGGACCTCCTTGACCATCAGCCTGAGCACCAAAGTGCAATTTGAATGAAATGTTACCAATTATATACGAGCTGCCACTATAGCTTAGCTGCTCTTTAGAGGGACACAGTCAGCTCTCACCACAAAGGTTGTACTTAAGGAAGGAAAAGACTGTAATGAGTGTGTTCGCTTCCCTTAATAACATTTCCCAACACTGGCAGTGATATTGCTCTAAAAAACCTTTTGTACTTCAAATTCTCATCAACTTTATCACTCCTAAGAGCATCACCCAAAGTTTGAGCAGTTCATCATCTCTGTTCCATTCATTGATATGCTATTGGGCTTAACAATAGATAATATGGGCTTAATCCAGCAATACTTCACCAATGTCCCACCAACTGCTGGTTTTTTTCTCGTAGCCTGCAGCAGCACCGGGTTTTGAATGTAAAACAGTTATGGAAACATTGACCTTTAAATTATTAGACTTCCCGCTCCAGCTGCCTTGACCAAAAACTCCCTCTCCAATCATGACAGGACCTTCCGTTTCCTTCAGAGGTGATGTGAAAGCTATTGTACATGGGTGCCATTTACTGAATCAATGACAATTCTAGCGTTCGGTCTGTTCTCACCTAACAAAGACAGAAAACTGGCAGTTGGACCACAAAAGATCACAGGTCATGTTTTCCCACTGGGGTTCACACCCATGTAGGTCCAATTTAGCAGCATGAACTCGCCTTGACACAGGGATCCCCTCTGAAAAATGTTAATCTGAATGCCTAGAAACATTTGTGATCTGCTTGTTGTTTATCAGCTGTCTGCACCAGGCAGGTGGGCTCATGCTGTGGCCATCACCAGTGTTGCTGGGTATTTAAGGCACTTGTTCAGGCTCTGTAAATTAATCAGGAAAAGGAAAACATTGTTTTAGGCATATGGCTGCCACGCACTTCTCTCAAGATAAATAACCTACTAACCACACAGAAGACAGTTAACGACTTCCCTTTGTGTTTTATGGAAAACAAACTTACTTTAACGTGACTATAATTATTGTAAAGACTTTCTATAAAATGCACACCAGTATATTTAATAAAGACTGAGGGAAAAGTAACAGGCCATTTATCTAGCTAAGACTGCAAAATTAAAGTGCTAGCTTGTACTGAATAAATATATACAGAACCACCGAGCCTGGGCAGGGGTATTAATTATTTTTACTGTTTTATTTTTACTATTTTAGCTGTCAGTGCCGTTTGTGCGACCAAGAAGTGACTTCTGGCCTTCTGCAGAGCACTGTACTAATTTATCTGCTTTTTTAAGACCACATCAATGTCACTGATGTCTGCTCCCCATCTTTCAAGAACATGAGCTCTTGCAAACAGCTGTACTGGGAAGGAGGAGAGCTGCCGGGCACGTGTGCTGGGCAGGAAAGCAGGCAGCGGTGTGAGAGTGGGATTCAACAGAGTGCTCCAGCAGGAAGACAAGCGTGTGGTCAGTCAAGCAGGCAGCTAACAAGAAGCCACGTATTTCCAAGGAACACCAGCACTATTTCACCCCTGAATGGCTGGCAGATGAAGCTTCATCAGGTACACAGAGAATCAACCATGACAGTTACCTTGTCTATACTACAACTTTATCCACTTATAGCACTTGTTGCAATGCAGCTAAGGGTTTCTTAACCCAGTATCTTCCCGATGACCTTAACAACACTAAGAGGAATAACGAGATTAATGGCAGCTGAAAAACACACTTAACACTCATCCAGGCAGACGTGAACCTTTCTTCGGAGGCTTCCATATGCTGAAGCATTCAACACAGGGGATGTTGCCCATGACAGTAGAAGTGCACGCTCTTTTTCAGTATGCTGTGCGCAGCACTGTGTGAATATGGATTAACAGCAAGTAGTGACAATTCATCGTTTATTTGTTACTGCACTCACAAAAATCTCGATCCTCTCTCCCCGAGATGCTCCAATGTATGCTGTGCTGCACCTGGATAGTAGCTTACAGAGTAATTTTACTGCTGCCTGGCAGACTAACTCAGGGAAAAGCCAGAAATCAAGAGACTACCTTTTTCTTTTGCCCTGATAGGTCTGCACGTGTGTCCCGGATTACAATGCACAGCACACATATGTTATTGTACATGAATAAATATGGAGGGAGTGAACATAGCCCTAACACGGGACCGAGAGTCCCTCACCTTAGTGTTCTTAGCCTGCGACTGGAACCACAGAGATGGGGGGCAGGGAGGAAACAGGCTTCTGAGGCACGTTCAGCCTCTTTCCCCACAGGCACGTTTGAAGGAAATGTGAAAGGGAACCCGCATTGGTTACATGCTAGAATATAAAACTGAATGGGGGAGAAAGTGAGCTAGTCTTCATGCTTGGCTTTTCTTTTACAGCCAAGAATAAAAAATAACATTTAGATTATTTCACATTTGGAACAGTCATGCTAAAAAAAAAAAAAAAAAGTCAAGCAGATTCCATCTGCTAGGTCAAGCTTCTCAACCCCCATCGCAGAAAATCACCAACCTGAATGTCACTTGTCTGGGTTGGTTCTCACAGAAGGCAAACCGTATGTTCCATTCCCAGTGTCCGTGCATTTCATTTCTGCAGCCTCTCAATAGCTGGCTCCCCCGAACTGCTGTTTGCCAGATTTTGGTTCTCTTCCAGCGCCGAAAGGCAGAGGGTAGGAGATGTCCTGCTGCTACTCTCCTTTCATTTAGAAAATGGAGAGGTTGTCTGGCTGCCAACCTGTCAGTGCAAATAAGACCCCTCTGCAGCCCTTATCAGATGAATCCCAATGTGAAAACTTTTTACATATGAATTGCTTTGCATGGAATGCTTGACTCCTTTCAGAACAAGTAAGGAAAAGAACAAAATGAAGGAAATGAAAAAGTAAAGAACCAGCACTGAAAGGTCACTTGAAAGGAACAAAAGTCCACATGGCTTCTTTTTCCTGTTCTCTTTCTTTCTTCACAGTTGGGTCCCCAGCATCTACATGCTGCTCCCCTAACTGCTGTGGGCTTAGTCACCACAAGCCTCATCAGTGTACGATTAATTACTTCTGTTAATCAAAGCTGAAAGCATGAAGGAAAGCATGGAGTGCCCAGCAAATCGGTAACAGAATATTGTATTCTCACCAGTGCCAGAAGTCCACCGACAGCAATAGGTGAGCAAAGACAAGACCAGCTTGTGGATGCCACATTTTCAGCAGCCTAGGCAGAATGGCTAGCTGAAGGGAGTGTCAATCTGTAGAAGTAATGCTTATCCTGGAAAATTACCAGCACTGTAAATGATAGCCAGGACTGCTGGTTATATTAAATCAATATTGTTAGTTATGCTATTAAATAATAATCTAAGATATAAAAACCAAAGGGCTCTTCTGTCTCTGCCAGAGACAGCTGGTGTAATCATAAACAAATCACTGCATTCCAGTTCCTCTCAAATTCCCATCTGTAAAACAGAGAATAATATTTCCAAACACCCACCCTTTGTAAGCTTGTCTCTCCAGGTGGGCTCCCTGGCTGCCTCTCACGTTCCGTACGTGTAGCCTGCCGGAGGCTGGCAACTCTAGAAACCACTGTAATGTTACAGACGAGACATAGCATGGAAAGGTCACACAGCTGGCACTAGAAGCTCTAGGGTCTCAACAGCTCTTGCTGGTTGCAGAGGGGGAACAGCTTAGGCTGGATGAGTGTAAGGAAGGACTGGAGTGCTTTTGATAAATGTTTTGTCTTAAAACCAGCTCCATCTGAAGAGCACTGTCCTTGGCTGCTGAAAAGAGCTGTTGAGACAGTCACCTAATTGTAATCAGTTCACTTTGAGGATTCACAGAGGGGCACGCAATGCAAAGTTGGGTGACAGTGACACAGATTTGTCAAAACCAAACCGAGCTTATTTCTATCACAGGCAAAGAAGCGTCCCGGGGAAGAGAGAGGCACCAAGCGTCACACTTACAGATCTCGGCATCATTCCCCGCAGTGCCACTGCCACCTCCGGCCTCTTCCAGCACCTGCTTTTGGCACTGCTGCAGGCAGGGGTCCGAGGAAGCCAGGGGAGAAGGGGATGCTACACTCCTATGTGCTACACATGCTACACTCTCGCCCGGCGCAGCGCACCCAGCTTCACTCACTTGGTGTTTCCCGTCTCCTCCAGTTGTTTGACAAATACAGGCCTTCGTGCAGACTCTCTAGGTACACGACACCGTAAAACTACTTGCAGTAGCTGAATCAGAGCACCTGTACTGCATTCTGACTGCATTAGCCAGCCTTTGTCAGAATACAGTCATTCTGATTAAGAGTTAAGTGAACCAAATGGTTGAGAACTGACAGGTGACTCAATACCTTGAAAGGAACTGGTGCACCTACTCTCAACACTTGTGTGAAGAGAACAGTTAATGCTGCCGAGCTCCATCAGATGGTTTGTCTTTTGTTAGAGAAGTCAACTTGAAATAACAGTGGGTCAAAACTAGTGAAAGCACATGTAAACTTTTCTGATATGGGAACAGAAAGGGGTTTGAAAAGGGCTGAGAGAACAAAAAAGAGATAAGAATTTCATGTTGTTTCATGATTCATCTCAAAAACAAGCATGAGGAAAAAATGAGGAAAGGAGAAAGCTCAGGAATAATTAGCAGAAAAGAGTGCAGGCCTCAACTGAAGTTGTAGCTAAACTTGTGCTTGAGTGATATTCTGACCTGGGGACACGTATGTATGAAAGAACACAGATGACAAGCGGGATTCAAACAGAAATGCTAGCTCAACACAGGCGTCCTATTTCTGCCAACAGTACTTCACGCACTCCGGAATACCAGTGAAGCCTGAACTCCTGACTAAAGATAAGCACATGCTTAAATGGCTTGCTGAACTGAGATAAAACGATGAAGTGTGATCCCAGAATATAGTAACTGAAGAACAGGGAAACTTTAGGTCATTGAGAAATCAAGTTGCTTATGCTCTTGACAGATTTCTGTACCAGCTTCCATATTCATTTTCGTCTCCTGAAGTACAATTCTGCAATAACAGAAAAATAAAAAGTAGGACCACACCCAGACTCTGGCACTGCTCCCTTTCATTTAGTGAAGAGCCCCTTTCAGATGCCAGTAATTCAAATCACTCTTCCCAGATGGATGGTAAGCCAGGTGAAGTGAGACTGGCTCAACAGAAGGCCATCGGGTGAGGCAGCGTCCAGCACTGGTGCAGCGCGGTGTTTTGTCCCGATCTGTTTGACATCTCAGGAGTACCACAGCATCTGTGCTCAAAATCCAGCTTGCTTGGAGGGCAGCTGTGCATTTTCTTGTGCATCTCTAAAGAGCTTACTGTGTAGTAAGTAAATAATAACAGATTGAAGTAAAACCAGGAGATTGCCGGTATTCAAGATGGATGTAGTAACAATACAGTGACCCTGGTTGATGGTGGTAACTACAGCTCCCTGGGAAAGGAGCCTACGCCTTCCAGGATTTTGGTGATCTCGTGGTGCATTCTTGGCCATAAATTATTAAGTTTTATACAAAGAAAGCATGAGAAAAGGGGCACTGATGACGGGTGATACTTTTTTTTATTATGGGCAACCCTGTCCATTAAAATAGACCTGATGCTGAACAGAAACAAGTAAGCTGATGTCCACAATACAACAATTGCCAGCATGGCATCCACTGGGACTTCATAAATCCATATGTAAGAGATCTAAATCATAAAAGAAAGGTTAGCTTTCATTAAATCTCTCCTAACATGATAATATCAATGGCTAATAATTTTATAACATGTTTGCCATAGGAATCACACAGAATTCACGTTACTTCTGCCATCCAAGACTCTCACAACACGTCTGGCAAGCTTTGTACTAGGTCTCATCTGCAGGCCACGATGGGTCAGAACAAAGCTTTCAGAAATAGCTATTGATGTGGGGTGCTAAAGCACTCAAAAATAACACCTGCAGGTCACTGAAAGAAAATTCTGGTCACCAGTACAAGGAGCTGAAAATAAGAAAGGCCCAAGTGCAGGATCTAAACTTCAACTGGAAAGTCTCTGTGATTAGATGACTCCACACCAGACAGGGTCAGGCTCTTCCTGCTCCCTGAGGTACAATGAACTTCCCTTCTTTGCAGGGCCACTATAAAGGCCACGTAGGAGATGCAGGACTGATCTCTTAGCCTTGGGAAAGAACGCAAGAATAAGAAGGGCTGTAGCATGCCTACATGGATGTGGAGCTATGGGTCTGGTATTCCAACACATGGTGGGGAACACAGCTGGGAAATCACTTGTGACACTGTCTTCCTACGAGGGTGACTCCCAGTGAAAAAGGCTATGCCATAAGGATAGATACATCACCCTTCAGCAAACAGCACCTTAACTTGCTGCTGCCCAGACAGGGCCACCTGCATTGCTCTCCACCCCTGCTGTCACTCGGGGGCTGAGGCAAGACCCTCATCACTTCTGGGACACGACAGTGGTGAAGCAAAGAAGACATGCTCTCTTTTGAGAGCTTTTGTCTAGAGGGCGGGAGAAGATGACAGCGGCACACACCAGCCGAAACACCTTCACATGGGGACCTCAGCTAGCAGCAAGCCCTCTTCAGCTCTGGTTTTGTAAGCAGACCTCACTGCAGTTGCTCCATCTGACTGCCCATTTGGCTAATCCCATCGCTGCTGTCTGGAGCTGCATCCCACTGGTAAGCGCCCAGAGCACTGTGCTGGGAAAACACCATCTTAAAGGAATGTTATTGAATTCAACAGGACTACAATGCAGGTACCACTGAAGAGGAACTCAGCACCAGTCTCATTTTTAGCATTTACTGTATTTATTTTTTTCAGTTTGTCTTGGTCCTACCTGTAGCTGTAACTATTTAGATACATTTACAAATGCTGGTCTGGACTTTCAGCCAACATTTAAAGACCTAAAGGGTTATTCCAACCTAATAAAATCCTCCTTTCTTTACAGAAAGTGGTGACCTTCTATCTGCTCACCTGACTATAGTGATACCATAAGCCACTGAAGTCCAGAAGCAAGCCTGACACAGAGATCAGCTTCTGTGCTGTGCTCTATCAAGACAAACAACAGAACTAGAGACCAGTTTTGCAGCTAAAGACTAATTTAATTTCTTCGCAGGCTCTGTTTTCCTGTTCAGTACTATGTTCCTCAACCTATATTAAATCGTTCAACAGACTGACTTTTAAGGGTGTCTGCCAGCTAACTGCTACCCAGACCAAACTTCCTCTAGCAGAGCTTCTCTATATTCTGGGCGAGCATTTAATCAGTTCCCCAGCCCATCATGACAGGATATCATCTGTGCTGGTACCCAATATCTGATTCGCTTCTGAAATGAGAGAAACCGTATCAATATCCTGCATTAAACATGGGCTGAGATCCAGAAAATAGTGCATGCTTTTTCCCTCCACCATCTCCTTGTTCTTCCCAACCTACGAAAACCAAGAGCCAAGTCAGTTTCCTGTGGGACTGAAATCTGTAGCTGGGAGTGGGACCGGTTTCCTTCATAGCTGTTCTCGGAGGGTAGAAAGCCCCAATTCAACTCTTGCTTTTCTTGGAGTGAGCCACAAAGAGAAGGGAGCCAGGCTAAAGAACAATAGCTTCAATCAGCCACACACACATGGAACAAAAGGAATTTTTTTGCCGCACAGCCAGAAGAGGAGGGGTCTGATTGGCATTCAGACTTTGCAGCATCTCACTGTGGGAGAGAGGTCTTCTGCAGTCATTACTCTCCTATGGTGCTTGTTACTGACAGCACTTTCGACTGACTCTGGCAGAGAATAAAAGTATCCCTCTCTGTATTATCACTCACTTCTCCCACTTGCTGTTCCCCCTCTCTGTGCCTCACCCAGAGCACATGTGCAGCTGACACAGAGTGAACATGGTGACCTCCTCTGAATATACATAAATGCTAAGCATCATCTTTTTCTTTTTCAGGCTCTGCTGCCATGGCTGACTGAAGCAATAGCTTGGCCAGCATTCTGCTTATGAGAGAATCCTCTAGTTTGCAACCGTTAGCCCACAGATGGTCAGCTTCTGAGTCTGGCATCTAGACATGGTATTTAGTCTCACAAGTAATTTAGAAAGCATACAGTTAAAACTGATGGGACATTGGTGTTCATATATGTGCACCTGCTTTTATTTTCTTACAATGGTTGGGAGATATATCGGTGTGCTGAGCATGGAGTAGAGGTGATTTAAGGGAAGAGAAGATTAATGCCATCAAATTACTTTTTAGAATTTAGCTCTCTAGCACTTGGCAGTCAGAGTTTGCATGACTGAAGTGCACTAGATGTAAACACAGATTAAAGAACAGGCTTTATTCCCACTGGAGCTATGTAGCTCCAAAGCTGCTGAACTTCTGTAGGTTATACCCATGAAAAAGGGTGATTCATCATCTCCATTCCTTTAACATCACAATGGGGGATCCTTGTGATGATAACAATAAATGTAATTAACATATTAACTTATGTGCCCATAATTGTTGAGCGCAGTGCTCTTTAGTTGTTTTCTGCTTTTTAGCACTTACCAACTTATTTTAAAGCATTTTCTTTATCCATGAAAAGTTAAAGTCTTACTGCTTAGTTTTAACAGAATTCGACTGGCAAATTATTTACATTTTAAGACCAGAATTTTCAAGATAAACATGAGAGTGATTAAAATAACAGAAGAAACAGTACCACAGAATACAGAGATAGTTCTGCTGAGGCTTATTTGCTCTCCTGCCAGTGATTTTTGGGAGGGAGACAAAGATAATGGACAGCATCATTGCCTGATGAGTTGGTTTACACAGGATTTGTTTCAAGGATCTTGTAACACAGAAATCAGATTTCAGTTAATTGCAGACAAAACATTTACGAAATCAGTAAGTCAGCGAAGTATTTGGGAATGTCACTGTCCACTCATGATTCTTGCTCTGCCTTCCTCGCAGAGTTCAAATCACTCTTAACTCATCTTTATGTTGTCCTTCTGCCTCTTTTATTAGACAATTTCCTACATTTCTTGTAGTGATTTCATTTTCCATTGGCCACCATCTCCTTGTCTACTCTGGCTGGAATAACACTTCCAGATGACTGCAATCATCAGTGACACCAAAAAAACTCAGCTGCAACAACTGCACTGTTCCTGGGCCTGGGCGGCTGATTTGCTTGCAACAGGTATCCTGTAAACACCATCAAACACTCAATTCTCAGCCAACACAAACCACTGCAGCCAAATGACGGGAACTGTTGATTTATACTGGTTAATTTGTACCTGACCTGAAGTCCTCAACACAAATCCACCTGTAAGCAGCCAGAATAATAAAATGTTCCTCTATGGAAGCTTAAAAAAACAATAAAATCTGGGTTTCCAAGATAGCTTGTTTGTCATCACTGTTGAATCCAAACCTTGGAGCTTTTGCAACGAGGAGATAGTTTAACAGAATCAAACAGAAGAGTATCATAGACGACAGATGGGAGGGAGGGTCAGAAATCACCTCTGGTATTACTGCTAATAACAGAGCCCCGTCCTAAAGAACTGAGACTCGATGGCTGCGCAGTCAGAGAAAGTGAGTGAAGCAGGCAGGTGGAGAAAGGGAGGGAAAGAGGAAAAAAGAAGGAGTATTTGTAAGGGCTTGTGCCTGGAAATGGAGGTAAGGAATCGATCAGCACTGAGATTTTTACTGAAGTTTTATCAAACCATCTACCACTCCACAATTAGTCAGATAAGGGAAATAACCCAATGAAAAAAAACTCAATCAATTTTGCTTGTTCTACTAACAGTTCAATGGAAGAGGAGTCACTTTGTTCTCCAGCAAGAAATGAAGATCTGGTTCTGCAACTGTGACCCCAAGAGACACTTGTCCTTACAGACTCAGCATTGCTAGGTCCAGATTAGCTGCCAGAAGTGTTAACCATCTCTTCTGAAAGACTTGGGAGCTTGGAAAAAAGAAAACAAACAAACCTCTAATGAAAATAAATTAAAAGTAACAGAAAAAATCTTCACGAAAAGGAATGTGCATTACCAATGCTAAAAGTAATTAAAACATAGAAGGAGAATTCAGTACTTATTCTGCTGTAACCATTACACTGCCTTAGAAACCCTTGTGGCACTGCAGTCCTGTAGCATTTCCTTTGCTTTGTGGCAAAGGAAAAAAAACGTGTTAGTGCTGACTTCTGAAAATAATCCTTGAGAAGTGGTAAGAAATTAAATAATTCACACTTTAGTCCATTGTTAAGTCTGTAACCCACGGGCACGCACTGTCATATCACGCATGGCCGCACAGCATGCGACTCGAAAAAACCTGTTTATCTTTATGTAAAAATGATATATCACGATGCAGAAGGTTCAGAACTTTCCCTCAACATACCATTTCCAGCATCAATTCATTTGGCTTCTATTGGAACCTTCATTAAAACCTGAACTCAAGCACTGTCCTCATACAGCAAAACTTGAAATCATGGCTTACACGTATTCTAAAAGATTCCAAAAGGCATCCAAATGTATTATTCTTAGAATTCAAGACTTTTTATTCTTTTTAAGGTCAGTTGTGTAGTATTTGAGAAGTTTAGGCTGACAAATCTGTTACCATAAACACAACAAGAATATAAATCCTCATGCTATAACTGAGTTATTGCATAAATGAATCATACCCTGCAGTTTGTAAGAGAAACAGAAATGAGCGCTGCCTTCCTAGAAATCACGACCTTTGGGAGCACTGAGAATGTTCACTCTGGCATCAATAAACTTTCTGTAGATTAAGAAAGTTTTCAGAGGAAACAGACTCTATTCAAACCCTTTAAACTGAGACAAAGCTGAAGTCCAGTTTGTTTTTCAATACCTATTTTAATTAAAGAACTCAATGAAATATAGAGAAGTGAAAAACCATTTGTATTTATATAAATAAAATTTGAAATGTAATCTAACAAACTCCACAAACCAACCAGACCTCTAAAATACTTCTTCTCCTGTAGAGCTGCAAAAGCAATTTTGGTTTTCACCAGAAGGAAATGAAGGAGCTGCTATTTAAGGCAACACCTGCTTGTATCTTCAAGTGCAATTTTTCATTTGAATTGTTTCTAGTCACAGCTGATTGCATTCAAGAGTACAGAAGCAAATTAAACAGGTGAACAGAACTAACTCAGCCTCCAAAAATCAGTATGTGCAAATTGTTCTGGTAATTAGTGTTAACTGAGAAAAAAATAAAAGTAATGAAAGGAGCTCGGTGAAGGTGATTTTTAAACCAAGGGTCAGGACTATTTGTTGCCCAATGAATAAACAATCCTTATGGGATAACTGTGATCACTTCTGTAATGAACATGACTAAGGCAAAACTCTGAGTAATCTCTGTGGACAGCGCAGCTACAGAAAACTAGTATGGATAAATGATCAACAAAGCTTTTAATGAGAATGTTAACAAACAAACAAATAAAGTTAAGGTCTTTTATTTTCTTACCTAGAAGGGATGGTTTTTCTCTGCAGAACAGGTCTATCAGTGGACCTGTCAGTAGAAGATGAAGGCTGCATTTTGATAAATGATATGTGAAACCAGGTCTGGTCGCAGAACTGGGACTGCCTTTCCTGATCCACACTGCAGGATCCTGCTCACATATGTATCAAATAGAGTATGAAGCTTCTTCCTGATAAGGACAAGCTTAGCCAATCCCAGGCTTTGTGTGGGAAGAAAAGCGCAAGCAACAGGAAAGGCGGAGTGACAATATATTTGACATGGACAGCTTACGCTGCAAGGAAGGCATCTTCTTCCCGTCCTCCTATGCTGGGAAGCAGCAGATGTAGCTACAGAGTTCTGGGAAACCATTTTAAATGGGAAAGCTTTGGGATTCAAACCTGTACTGCCTTAAAGCCCCCTTACTGGACACCATTTTGCTTGTGTGGTGTTGCGTGCTGCTTTGTAACTCAGGAGGTGAAGAACTGTATCGTGTGTGGTTTTCTTACTATGTCATTACATGACAAAAATTGACACTGCACTAACACAGAAGTCAAAGTGTTTCACACCATTATCTGCATAGGCTGCTTCTCTGTATTTCAGACATACTTGTATTCCCTGTCTGTTAAGATTAGGACATATTAATCTATTTTTGAATAGGCTATTTCCAGTTGCTTGGTTAAACAAGCATTTTTGATATCTATTGCAAAAACAAATGCACTTTTTCAAATTTTAGCATTTATCTGTTAGATAAGCAACATTTCTTAGATGTCTATGACCTAAATTTTAAATGGGCATTAGCAAACTTTAATGATTTAGTCTAGAAAGCTTTAACCGATGAGATAGCTGTAACGGGGAACCCATTCACCAAATCTTATGCCCAGTGGAGCTCAGGTTGTCCAACGATCCACTACACAGATCAACAGTGCCCATAACAGTAAATATTCCATTAAGCAGCCATTCTACAACCAAACTCCAAAAAGGAGCTGCCAAACTGCAAACCATTAATAATCCTAAAGGAAAAAAATCAGAATATTCTTTACGATACAAATATGCATGAGCTCTAAGTCAACAGTGACTGTATTTTGGAGTCTGTCTCTTCCTATTTGTAACTCTATCATGTCTGGTTCAATTACAGCAGCTGCTTTCATAGAATACCTGTCTGAGAAAGAGAGATGGTTTAATAAGTGTTTTGTCTTGGAAAAATCAAATGGGCTGCTCTAATTTGTTCTTCATTTCCTCTCCACTCCTCTCAGTTTAGAGAAACTGCATCACTTAACAAGCTTATGGGGAGAGCTCGCTGTCTTTCAACTACAATTTGTTGACTTCTGTATTGGAGCACACAAAGAAAGTCCCCCAGAAGTTGCCTAGAACCAGTCAGGGTACTGGCTATATTGAGAGGCCCCAAGGAGTTACAAGGTCTCTTAGAATGAGATCAATTTATGGATGCTTAAGTTGTAATGAACCAGAAACAGTAGAGAAAAATAAATTATTTAAAAAAAAAAAAAAAAGCTTTTGGAGCATGCTTTAAAATGAGAAAATTTCTATCATATTTTCCAAGCAGCAGAATGCTGTAGGATTTAAGAATAGACTTGTTTCTTGAGAAGTGCTAAAAATTGCTTTAAAATTAAATGAACCCATGAAAAAGCCTAAAAGCAAGACAATATTAAGCTTGGAAACAGCAGGGGAATTAACCCTCCATTCAGCACAGAACCAATACTCTGTAAGAGCTGGGAAACTCTAGGTAGTAGAAATGAAGGCCAAAAGTTGATCTTTAGACAAGCTGTCGAATAAAATCTCATTGAATCCACAAGCCCTAGAAGCACGAAAAGAGCTTGAACAGTAGACATCACAGCAGAGGAAGAAATGGTACTAACCACAAGCATCCAGCAAATGCACCCAAGTCAGAAATTCAGCTTGATAGTCCCGTGTTCAGAAGACCAGCAGCATCCTAGGCAAATATATTTATCTTTTGAATTTAGCTTTCTATTTTTTTTGATGCAAGCGGCAAATCATGACTGATGTTCTTAAGAAACATGTACAAATACTTTCAAATACACTAAACAAAATTAAACAAGATTGGGAAGTGCTGAGGGGCCCCCCAGAATAGAAGATATCAGGCAGGAGTGTTATGAAAGCATTTATGCAATGAAGCAATAAACTCCAAAGTCAGAAATCTAAGATAGTGGTTATGTTCTTTGATATTAATATTTATCATAACCTTCTGCAAAATACTGTAAAGAGGGTGTTATTAAATATAACATAAATTGAATTCTCACACAGATCTGTGGGTTTTTTTTTCTTTTCTGCAAGATTTAGAAGCAGTCCTGAGGGGCCTGTGTTGGAAACTGCTAAATAAATAGCCAAAGATGAAAGTCAACTGCTTGTTTCTTTGGACAGTCCCTGTAACTTTCCCCGAGTAAAAGTTTTGAGAAAGTTCTCCTCATTGAAATTTCCAGTGGAAATTTCCAGTAAGCACCAGGCTGTTAGTGGCAGAGACGGCTTTAGCTCCAAGGGATTAAACAAAGGGCAATACTAGAAATTGCCCAGATTTTGAGACAGTCTCCTCAATGTGGGTGAATTAAATTTACTGCCTGAGTGCCATCTCACCCTGAGCTATGGAGAAGAGCAGAAAAGCCCCCAGGTGCTTAGCGAGGCTCCACAGGAGCTTGCTTTGCCCGTCTTATTCCACACCTCGGGTAAAAGCGACCTCAGGGTGGAGCAGCCTGTAGGTCCAGCCAGCACCCAGGGAGCAGGGGACCCTCCTTCCCCTGCCCCGCCTGGGGCGAGACAGCTCTTATGCCTGGGCTTGGGATGCAGAGAGCGGCCTCTGAACCCGTGCTGCGGCCCTGCCCTCATGGGGTCATACAAAGGCACCTAAAGGGCAACTGGGGGGTGATATCAGGAGTGGTGTAACAGGTCGGGTCATTTTCTATCTCTCACCTCCTGTTCTGTTTAAAAAGTGCCTTTAATTTCCTGTCAGATTAGTGACTTCTTTTTCCTCCTTAAAGTATTTAGATTATTAATGTGGGAAGAACGCCCAAGACTGATACGCAGTCATTCCAGGCAGCTTCATTAAATTTAATTTTATTCTGGTTGGATGATCAGTATTGACCAGTTTGCTTGTGGTTAGCTCCTGGCCTGTTTCACTCACTGGCACGGTGAATCTTCTTTTGGCTATTACCACTAGAAGGAAATAGCCCACTTTGATTTTGTGAACACCTTGTTCTCACCAGAGTGCAACAACAGAATGAACGCTGGACCAGATGACTTGCACTAGAGGTCCAGAAACAGCAGGAAACATCATGAAATGGTGGTGTGGGCCAACTGAGCAAGATGCTAGTGATGTGGAGTGATCCACAATGGGAGCAGCCATCCATACCCCTCCACGCGGGGCAGAGAAGCAACCTAGAAATGTATTGCAAAGTGACCAATGCTTTCCTTAACTGAGGGACCTCTTTCTGATGATCAAGATACTGCAAATGACAAACAAGTCACATCTTCTCTTCCCCACAACATCCCTCGATCATAGATTAATATTACTTCTATAAATCAGCACAAAACACAAGACAAGTAAGGAGCTGATCTGAAAGACGTCCTGTAGAGAATACCATAGCGCTGTAAGAAGCAGCGCACCACAGAGTGGCAGAAACAGTCTCCACACTCTTGGAATTCGGTTCTTTCTTGCTATATATTGTCTAATTTACACCTGCATTAGCACAGAACTCAGCAAAGTCAGATTAGAGAACGTGAGGGAACAGGAGTTTTAGAAGCTTGTTTTCCATTACAGAACCCTCTAAGGAGAGCATGGAAATAAGTACCCACGGGTACTACAGAAAGCTGTAGGATCCCCTACTTTTGTTCACAGAGTACTCACTAGAGAGACTAAATTGCCTGGGTTTATACAGTGCCCTTAAGCATTATTACTTATTATCATTTATGTGATTACAAGCTGTGTTCACAGCAATAAAATAAGCCTAAGCTTGGGTAGTATTAATAGCCCAACTAATTACACTGCTATAAAAGGTTTATGGGTGGTATAAATTTCAATATTATTACTACCACGCCACGCCACTGCCTTTGTCTAAAGGAAGGCATTACAAAGCCAGTCTCCATGTTTTCTATTTCTGCACTGATTCATAAACAACTGGTGAAGATAATAGGATATAGGAACATTCCCACCTGGCTATAGGGACAACCTCAATCACATCTAATCCTGCAGCTACAGGAGGAAAGCATTATCCCTCCAAATTCCTGTTTGAAGATGCAAAAGACCAAAAGGGTTTTTGTCTCATTTCTACGGTCATTTAGAATTCTGGCAGCGTTCCTTCAGCTGTACCCAACCTTGTCAGACATCAAGAGCAATGTGAGATATTCAACTGGAAAATTAAAAGCTCTCTAATCCTCTACTTCGTGAATTTGTTCTTACTAATAAAGAGCCGTGACCCTACTGTTATCTGGACTTGGAAATGGCAGAAGATCCATTTAAGTAGGAAACACACCAGCTTAATGATACTGTTCTGTGGAATATTTCACAGGTCCTAGGTCATCTTATCGATAAATACAGAAGTCTCAGAATTATGCTATTTGGTTTTAGCAAATCAAGATTCTTTTAGCTTTTTGAGTAAAAGAAGGCAGAAGGTGGCAAAATATTATGGAAGCAAACCTCAAAGTTTATATATGGTGTAAGCATGAAGGATCTAATTTGTTCAACATTGTTCTACTGCTCTACATATCAGAACAGAGCTGTAAAAAACGGGTAGATGGCTGCTCTTTTGCTCAGCAGGGGAAGCAATCTTCCAACAAACTAGCTATAGCTACCAGCGAGGCATCTGAACCAAGTGAGAAGTGTAAAAAGGAAACACAGGAGTGCCTCTTCATCAGGCGGCTTTTCTTCCATGTTACTGCGCCAACTGAGCTTTCTAATATGATGGAGTCAACAAGGCAACTGGCAACAGCAGCGAAGGAGGGGCTGCTCACTTCCTGGAGCCAGACCCAAGGCTGTCTGCCAAGGCCCAGACGGGAAAATATTGATGGTGATCATCCAGAATCAGGAAATGAGGATTCATCTGTTACTGGAAGGATCACATTGCCACATACAGTTGCTGAGTGGGAGGGTGAGATGGTAAAGTTAGTACAGCTGGTTTTAGAAATGAACAACTGGGGCCATTGCTGGGGCATCGGGCCACCGAAGGCTGAACGGGATATTTTAAATTGGTTGGAAAGTGCACGTGATCCAGTGCATAGCTGCACCTGCATTACTCTTTGCAAGACTGAGACTGCAAGGCCTGTAGGGGCTTCTGATGTTGGATACCAGCTGGAGTGGAAGACCCATTGTAGTCACATAGGAAAACATGACTACATCAGCATGTTCCTAAGAGTTTGGTTTACAACATAATCACCAAAAGTGGCAAAGAGCATATTTTTCATATTCTGTACTTGATGCCAGTAAGCTTCCTTCTTGTAACAAGTGGAGGGAGCAGACAGCCACCAGAAGAGTGTTAAGTTGGCTGTGTGTTTCTGGTGGAGTGAGACTCCCCTGCACTCCGTGAAGGCTGTACAGTCACACTCCTAGAAGCTGGGGTCAGTAGGCAAACCACCGTGCATTGGGCACAGTACCAGCAGCACTGTTTATTATCATCTTTTTTCTGTTTTGACACTACTTTCTCTTGCTCTGGCCAAGAAAATCACAGGCAAATGTAGCTTCTTCTTAAGAGCAGCAAACTTCTGAACCCGTCACAGAATCATTAAAGTCAAAAAAGACCTCTAAGACCATCAAGTCTAACCTCCTACCTATCATTATCATGACCACTAAACCATGTCTTGAGGTGCTGATCAAGTATGTATTGTTCTCAGTATTGCCAACCACAAACATTCAAAATTTTCTTTGAGTGAGGTATCTCATTCAAAGTTTAAGACAGAGCTTTGAGAATCACATTATGCTGAACATACTAAATGAGATGAAAAACAAAGAGAACTTGAAATTCCATGCTTGAACACTTTTCTTTGTAACCATGTGAGAAAATCTTATAAAACTCAGAGGAGATATCCCCAGCTGACAAAACTAAATGAGGGTTTTAAAGAAATAAACCAGACACATTTTAACACGGATGTCTTTAAATGACAAATGTGTTCTATAGAAGTGGGAAGCACTGTTCTGTACAAAGCACGATCTTTTGCAGTTTGCTTCGCTGCCTCTGATGATTTTCTACCCTGTCCACAGCAGAGAAACAAGAATAAGACTATACTTTAAACAACTTCTTCAGTGGTATACACTGAATCAAAGTTAGAAATAGAATTTTGACACTTTAAATGAGTGGTGCAATATATTTGAACAGATGTGGTCTAAAATAAAATAGCTTTTAAAGGCACTCAGCTACCACAGCAGTGGACAGATAGACAGATAATCTGTGCACTTTTGATGTGATTGACTGCTGTCTGGGAACTTCTGCTCCACAGCCTTGAAACTACAAACTCCCTAAGACCCTGTGCCTCACTGAAGTCTAACCACACGGAGCACACCTTTCAAACATAACCTGGGTTTATTTCCCCGGCAGCAGCTATGAAAAGGTCATCCCGCTCAGACTAGCTTCACCAATTTCACTTGTGATGAAATGCTTCATCATCTAATCTCTGTAAATTGCTAGTTATATTTACTGTGATTCAAAAAGACAGGGATGCAAATTTGTGTCTGTTACTAGAGCACATATCTCAAAAGCTGATCAGCAGCTTCTGCATTAATAAAACGCCTGACTTCAAAATAGTCTGTTTTCTCAAAATTCACCTATGTGAACAACTGTCATTACAGCTTAAACATAAATCAAATCCTTGTGGAATTCCACTCAACCTCTGTCTGTATTTTAGATATGGATGCAATCCATTACTGATGTAGTGAAAATGCAGCTCTATAGTATCTTGTTCTAAAAATTTTCTAGAAAAGACCTTGTTCTAAAACGCAGGTTCTCTTCCTTTTCCTCTCACTCTCTACTCTATACCTTTCCTCTATACTATGATTCTTTCAAAGGCCCCGAGAAATGGCATCAGAATTTGGTCTTACAGTATCATTTCTTTTGGTGACAGCCTGCCTTCTACAACCTGCTATTGCTACTCTGATGTTCATTTCTCTACTAAAAACAGTAAACAAGTTGCACCCATATGAAACTCTACCAGAATAAATACTGTTCCTGACACGTTAACACAGAGTAGGTGGAAAAGCAGCTAATGCCTGACTTGGAATCAGATGCATCATTTGAGGACAGTTTCAAGGATGTGATCACTTGAGAAGCATTTTACATCTATAGGCAATATTTGGAATAAAATTTAATAAATGGTTATGGGGTAAGGCAGGGAAGCAGGGAGTGGAGCCTAACACTACCAAAACGACTCAGTAAAAAAGGACATGGGGAATATCAGAAATGAGAAGAGAAACAAATCTTTGGATGTCACTGACAGTAGGGGCAAGCAAGAGTAATTTTGGTTTGAAGGGGAAATATGGAATCAGCAGGGAATTCCTCTGACCACAGATGCAACACAGGTTCTTGGATGAAGCGGAGGAATACTGCTGTTCTCCAGCCATGCTGACTCACCCAGCTTCCTGCAAGCCTACATCAGTGTTTTAGTCTCAGCTCCCACTGCTCACTATAGCTTTGTTTTCTTGATTTACATGCCTGTTTGTTTGGGCATACCCTTCACAGACTTTTCTGTATGCAGTCATCTCCAAAATTGTCCAGAAGGCAAACTGTCCAGAAGGCTACATGAAGTCACATTGCATTTATGTTCTGAACTTAAAATAATAAATCACTTTCTTCCACAATTCGCTTTTTGCCCAGTCCATCCAAATCCTAAACCTGAATTCCATGTTCAAACTCATGGCCATCTCTATTTCAGCCTTAATTTCATTTTGTCTTTTCAACTGAAATTGGACATGGTCAAAAGATAATTCTTCTCTGTAAAACTGTGCCCTGAGGGAGTCGAGGATTTAGAAAGGGGTGCCATCAACTCTTGTCCTTAAAATAAACTACTTCCAAAAAACCCCCACAAATTTGTCTTTTGGGTAGGGATGGTCTGCTCTGTAATAATAGAAACTCAAACCTGACTGTCCCAAGCCAGCCATGCGTAACCATATGGAGACTGTGCTATCAGCAGATTCAGACATCCAGAGCATAAGGTGTCACAGCCTGTGCCTGGTCACTGGGTCTGACAGGGGTAAATCACAGACACATCAGAGAATGAGATTTCTACTTTGACATGATGGAACCAAGATCCTTTCTGTTCCTCTTGGCCATTTCACCACTGGAAAAAGTGTCAGTTCACATCCTTTCCAGGAGATGATCACTGAGCAATGTCACTTTGTGACTGTGGTGCCATTCTGAGTGGGGAAAACAGAGATCAGTTCTCCAGGAAATGTCCTTGAGGAACTAGTGCATGTAAGTGCTCTTGTAAGTCTCTCCCTGCAGCAGTTCCCTCACAGAGCCCTTCTGCCACCCACACCAGCAAAACCAGAGTTCCAGTAGTGATATTTCAAATCCTTTTTGCAGCAACATACAGCTAATTGAGTATCACTTGCCTATGCTGGGAACACTTGACCAGTAGAGGAATGAATGACCTAGGCAGGTCTTAGAGAGGGCCTTGGTACTGGTGGAAACACTCGGTGTTTTCTTTACTCTGAAGAAAAGGCTGGGCAGCTCCGTGGGATGCCTGTTTTGTGACTGTTCAACTCAGCCACAGCAGCCTGCCACACGCTTATTAGCCTGGTGCTTAGGGCATAGCAAACGGCCCAATACAACAAAATAATCCTCTTCTTAAGGATGCTCCTGTGGTGCAAGGGCAGTTTCCAGAGCAAGTCCTGATCTTTCCCACATTGCTGATGTCTGACAATTTTCCTAAGAACTCCTTCTCTGACCGTGTCTCCCTGAAGCCTCACCAAACTCAGTTTATGTCCCTATTTTCCTTAGCTACTACATGGTACCCTCCTTTGAGAGGAAGCACTGTTTGTGCCTTTACAGAAGTATAAATCTCCTAATCAAACCTCTTGTAAGATGATTTCTTATATATTATGTCTAGAAGATGCTTTTCTAACACAAGTTCTTACAACTAGATGGTGATGCTGATGCAGCAGTTCAATTGGTTTGCACAATGTTCTCTGCAAGTGTAACTTAGGAGGTCTTTTTATTTTTATGATCATATATTTATCACCAGGAGATAGAATTGTGGAACTGAAAAAAACTCAACAACAATCCCCTACAATCATTCAAAGCTCTGAAAAACTTATCATCGGTGTATCTATTAAAACACTGATTTTCCTTATTTTGAAGTTAACCATGTAGTAAAAATAACTTGTAATGAAGAAATTAGTTTACTATATTCCTTGAAAGAAAATGGTTTATTAATGCTCAGTATGAATGTCACTTTGCAGCTAAACTGTTGCTACAGGATATGGTGCTCAGCTGAAAGTCACTGTCAATAATTTGCTCAAAACACTTCACTAAAGATAGAAATTTTGGCTTCTGCAACTAATTAGTTCCAGTGTAATAAATACGAAGCTTTGTCTGTGAGGCTGCAAAAGGCAACTACAAACAACAATGCTATTGATCCTGTCACCTGCTACTTCTTCATTCTGTAGCATTTTAGACCTGCCAATAATCTGTCTCAATAACCAATTTTCACGCAGAATTCTGCCCTTTTTCAGTGTTACTTACATCTATAACCAATAATATGCCAAATCCATTAAATACTGCTCAGAACACAACAGATGAAATCCATGAAACATATTAAACAGAGCTCAAGAAATATTAATACTATGATTGATATTCTTTTCAAAAGGAATATACTCAAGCAGATTCTCTCTCAATATTGTCATTACCAGAAGATAGATTGTTCCCTCACCAATGCAGGATTAGTAGAAATTATGGAAATAAACAGAAGCCTCATCAAACTCATGAGAAGAAATGCCTCTGCAATGAACATGACAGAGACAGCTGACAATGAATTTCCATTTTTATTCCACTGTTCAAAATATTAAGAGATAAGGAGATGACATTTCATCACACTACTGACAAAATATGAAACATACTAAGGATTAAAAAACTCTTTTGTGAAAATTGAGAGGGAAATTTGATAGAACCTGACAATTTGCATTAAGCAGCTTCCAATGAGGAATGAGTTGCTGCTGTACTATCAGATGGGTATGTAACAGAATCACAGAATATTGATGGTTGGAAAGGACCTCCTAGATCACTGAGTCCAACCATGCCCATAACAAAAAGGCGCCTAAATATCCCGATCAAACACAACTTCAAAACCACAAAATAACCCCCAGACACCTGCCACCAGAGCACGTCCTGAAGCACCAGGTCTACCCGTTTCTTAACTACCTCCAGGGATGGTGGCTCAACCCCCTCCCTGGGAAGGCAGTTCCAGTGCCTCACCTCTCCTTCTCCAAAGAATTTCTTCCTAATACCTGATCTAAACCTCCCCTGCCGCAACTTCAGGCCATCAGAAATCAAAGGCAACTGTGAAACTTTTAGGAAGAAACAGTTTAGATTTGAAAGATGTGATACTCGGGTTTTTTTGGTGTCAGTTGGCTTATATCTATTAGAATGTTAAACTTGCAATTTCAGGTGTACATATTTATAAACAACTATTTAAATGCCTGTTGTGTACATTTGTTTAGAAATAACTGTTGATAGAAGACTTCCTGTGCTTTTCCATACAAGTTGGTGGACACAGCACCTCTACATTTTAGACATCTCTCCTTTTCCCATGGAGAGGGCTATCACTGTCTTCACTGCTCGACAAATGAAACAAGCACCTTGTTTTTAAATCACGACTGAGTTTACATCTAGATGATTTTAAAGAAAAATTAATCAGCTGTAAAGGCAACCTGTCTTGATGCAGCTTTAGGAATGGATACGATCCTTACAGACTCTGAAATGCAACCTGTGTATGAACTGAGTCAGCCCTGCTGGAAATGTTTCTGTCATCAAGGCACAGTAATAGTGTGTTTCTTTCACAGGCGCTCTGGGAGCTCTTCCTGGTAATCATGAATTTCTGCTAGTGGAAACACATACATATACAGCAAGAAGTAGTGTGTATACCTCTCCAAACTTCTGAGTCGCTTTGTATCTTACGTTTATCTCCATGAGCTGCATTATGAAAAGCTCTTGGTGAGTGTGGTCTCTATATTGAAAAAGGTTCCTATTCACCAGTCATCATATTACTGGAAAGAATACTATTGTAAATACCACGGTCATTTGTCTCCTTAAAGGCAGGTTGTTCTGAGATGTGCTTTGAATTCTCTCACCTTGAGACAACACCACATTTCTTTGTGGCAGTGTGCCATATCCTTTAAAGGAAAAAGAATGCTGATTTCTTTTTTATCAATTTTGGTTTCCTCCATACTTCAAACAAATATTCTAATGATAGAGTTTTATATCTTCTAAGCAAATAACAACAGAACAAACGAACATATTCACTACCCTCACTAAATGAAAAGTGACTGGGTACCCACATTTCTAATATCCCATTCACCAGAGAAAAAGCAGAGTGTGCACATCTCAGACCTGCAGATCCATATATATTATTAGTATTATATCCACAATATTATTATTGATGCAATTTTAGTGTTAGAGCTGCAGTATGTGGAGAAAATTTGAGAAATGTTTGAGGGTCTAGTTTGTGCTCAGTAACTTACAGGGACTATTACGTAGGGCACCTTACCACTGAGAGAGGCAGCCTGCCTTCAGAAGACAAAAGCAGCAGTGGGAGAAGGAATGTGTCACTTGGAATGTGACAGCGATATGTCCCACCCGCATTATCATCTCAACAGGAACTAAAATTCCAGTGCATAAAACTGTTGGTACAATGTGCTTATCCCTTGACATGATCCATCTTACCTGCCCGACATGCTGTGGTTCCTCACATACCAGTGCTTGGGAGTGCACTGAGGCAACACCATTTCCAGCCACCACTTCAAAAGGTGTTTCTCACTCAGACTTCTGCCTGTGAAGCTGCCTCTGTAATTCAACTCCTGCCGGGCTGCCACCCCCTCAGGTAGCTGGTCTTCTTGGAAAGCACTCAACCCAGTGATTTCAGCCCAGTGACTGCTGGCTCCCCAGCTCAATGGCGAGGCCCATTCAGACCTCTTACCTCCAACTTTAGCAGGGACCAGTGCCCAGCAAGCATTTCTGCAACATCAGGTTTGGTTCAGGGATGAGGGCATCAGAAATTCCCTGGAGTCCTTCAAATGTTTTTGCTGCTCTCTTCAGCTTTGGTATACAGTCTTAACAGTCCCACCACGGGACACCTTTTGCCTTAACATGGCACATCCTTTGCTCTGAGACAAACTTGAATGCACATTTCCAGCATGCTGTTGCAAAAGACTCCATAGCATCCCTCATCAGTGTCCATGTATTCAGGAATTCACCTCAAGCCATGCTTGGAAAGAGCTCACTGGCAACTTGATTCCCATGGAAAGCATGGTTATTGGCAAGCTCCTGTCACCTTTATGGCATCTCATCTCTTTGAACTGGTGCTGAAGCTGCGCATGGGCGCGAGATGTTCCTGGTTACACCATGGGCTGTTTCTTATCACACGCCTGCCTGAATAAGCATGAAGCCAAACCTGAAGTTCACCGGGATCTTCAGACCATAAGCAACATAAAATAATTATAAAAATAAATTCTACTGACAATACACAGGGGTTTTGGGGTATGTGCATATATATGTGTGCAGGTATATAATTATGTGTGTGCATGGAAAAGCTCTTAGGATGACTTCATGAGGGCAAGCCACTACAGGTCCTTTAAAATGAAGCCAAACCTCTTACATGACACAGAAAATAAAGGCACTAACTAGTTGTTCCTCTTGCACACCAAGCAGCTGAATTCTTTGTAGGACAGTCAAGAACATGTTCAAAGAAAAGATTTCAAATAGCAGTGAATACAAACACTGTATATCATAATTTATGGTCATAAAGCAGTGATAGTCCACATCTACCCTGAGGAATTAAAACCTCCTTTAGAATTAAACAAAACAAAACCAAGTATCAGATTGCAGAGCGATAATCGGAGAGGCCCAGACAAATGATGCCATGTAAATATGCTAGTAGATGCACAGAAACAAGTTTATGAATATTTAACTCAGAAAAGGTACAGAAGCATAACTTTCCTTTGAAATCTCATTTGCTGTGTTTCTTAACAGTTGCAAAAATATCCCTGTGAATTGACTGTCACTATCGTGTAACTGGGAACTAAAGAATAAGTGCTGCTGAGACATACACACGGTCTCTCCCTGCCCTGTGTATTTGGAACGCCCACTACTTCTGTCAGCGAAGCTCCCACCTTCCCTCAAAGATTTTTCCTCCCATCAGGGAAATGTGTGCAAGAAAAGGAAGAAGCTGCTAGACAGCATATATTATCTTCCTCCTTTTCTCTTTAATGCTAACTCAGGAAAAATAATGTAGTGAGAGATTCTAACAGACCCTGAGTTGCTCTCTTCGGTAGCAACCTGGGTCTAAAGCACACTCTGGGTTTGGGAAGCAATGCTGCAGCCAAAGGAATCCCTAAGCCAAGAGGTGACTCCCCAGGTCCCTAAATTCTGAGCATCTTCCCGAAGTGACTCGGCAGCTTATGACCAGAAAGGAAAGCATAGAGCACAACTGCAGATTCTACGCGGAGTGTTAAATTTGTAAGCGATTTTTCAGATGTAGCTGCAATTATTACAGCACTATCATCCAGAAACGCAACAGCAGTTCTAATTAACAGTATACCAATGGCTAAGAGCTCAGACAAATATAAAGGAAAAATGGTTGAAAAACTTAAAGGATATTTGTATATTTTTGCCTGAGAGATGTACTTAGTTGTAACGAAAATTATCTGGATTACCCTGCTAACAATGGAGACAAAGGAAGAGGAAATTACTGCTTGTGTTGTGGCTTGGTACTAAGAGTGAGACAGAAGAATAAGCTGAAAGTAGAGCTTTTCCCCACTAGCATAACTTTATATTCCCTTGATTCCTGTTATTTCATAGTCTCTATTTTAGGAAAGGCAGTTTGCCTAATTAGAGTAAGTTTTATAGCTGTGGCTCAATGTCAGGCTTTAACCCCAGCCAGTACCTAAGGACCACATGGGCACTGGCTCGCTCCTTCCCACTGCCCTGGTGGGATGGGGAGGAGCATCAGAAAAAAAAGAAAAGTGAACCCTGTGGGTTGAGATAATAACAGTTTAATAACTGAAATAAAATAAAATATTGTAATAATAATAACGAGAGCAATGGTGATGGAACGGAAGACAATAAAATAAGAGAGAAGTACAACCCAAGACAACCAAGTGGTGCACAGTGCAATTGCTCACCACCTGCTGACCAACGTCCAGCCAGTCCCTGAGCAGTGATCTGCTCCTCCTGGTCAACTCCCCCAGTTTATATATGGTATGGAATATCTCTGTGGCTAGTTCAGATGGGCTGTCCTGGCCATGTTCCCCCAGCTTCCTCTGCACCCGGCAGAGCACAGGAAACTGAAAAGTTCTTGACTGAGGGTAAGTGCTACTGAGCAGCAACTAAAACGTCAGCGTGTTATCAACATTATTCTCGTACTAAATCCAAAACACAGCACTGTACTGGCTCTTAGGAAGAAAATTACCTCTCTCCCAGCTGAAACCGGGACACTGAAGCATCCCATACATTTTTTGCTCTCTCCTCTATTACTAGTACTAGTTCTAGTACTAGTTCCTAGTACTATCTTGTTAATAGAGGCTAAAGAAATCAGATAGAGAAAATGGAGAGGTGGGCCATTCCCCGTGAGAGAAATACACCACGCTTCCAAGCCTTCAGAAAGGATGTGATCCTCATAGGGACTCTGATGCAAGTCTTGTGTACAGTTTACAACTGGGGTCTGCAAAATGGGATGCTGAGTCTTTGATTTAATGAAAACTTAGGAAGGCAATCCAATTCACTGCAGGGACCGCTCTGTTCTTTCATTATGATTCTTTTTTAATGAGAAAGGCGATTGCAAGGATAAACTCTATTCCTCTGAATTTTTACACTAATTACATACAAAGAACCACTCTGGCAGAGTGGGACTTATCTCCTTCATGCAATACAGTTATCATCTTGTAACCACACTTCAAATCTCCCGTATGAGCGCTGGAGCTACGTGTGCTGAATGTGGATGCTGCTGCCCTGGCTACCTGCTTGAGTTGATGAATGCTTAAACATTCAATAAATCACAGGCAAGTACTGATACTGCATGAAGTGGCAGAGACAACCCTTGCACTCTGCTTACAGCTGCAGGACCAAGGGTACGCTATTTTATCAGAGCCATTAACTTTCCTCATTGCAGTGGGAAGGGACGGCTGGTCTGTAAGCAGCACTTGAGATGCTGATGTATTAAGAAGAGTCAGACCCGTACACTAACACTACAGAGGCCAGCTATCCATAATTCTGCAGAAAATCAACCATGAGGCATTCAGCTCACCCCCCTGAGAAACGATTTCTTATTTGAGACCCAGGATCACAGAGTGGTAGAGGCTGGAAGGCTCCTCTGGTGATGTAGGCCAACCCCCCTGCCAGAGCAAGATCACACAGTATGGGCCACACAGTGATGCGCCAGCCTTGGTGACGTCACAGGGCAGTGACACAGCCAGCGCCAGCTGGGCACACTCCGAGGGCTGCACCGGGCCGGAGCGGCTGCACCGACTCTTCCTTCCCGCTTTGTTGCTTCTCCTCCACCTGACACCCAGCCAGCCAGGGAGCAATGGGACCAGACCACAGCACGAGCCTGTCCTCTCCCTCCGGAGAGAACTATCCGACCTGGAGCCCATCACACTCATGCAGGGAGCTGGAAGCTCCTCACAGCTGGGGGCAGAGGGAACTCCCCATCCTTTTAGCCTTGAGCGCTGGGAGCCAGGCCCCTCAGGAGCTCCTGGCACCATCACTAGTGAGGCAGTGGCCAGAAGACCGGTGGTGGCCCCTGTCATTAGGAGGGGGGCTGTCATGGTTGGCCTGGGGGTGTCTCCAGGCCATCAGGGAGACGTGGGATGGACAGACACGGCAGGGGGCTGGGACAACTCCAGGCAGGGAGGCATGGGAGGGCTGGGGTGATGGAATGGGACTGATTTGGTTCTTTATTCTCCCCTCTTAGACAGCTGCAGCCAGCAGGTGGATGGAACCTGAACAAAACATCCACTCCTGGGCTGGAAACAGCCAGTGACAAGAGGATCTCCACACCACCTTCCATCTCCTTACCCCACTGTGATCCACTCTGGATCTCAACACCACTCACCTTCCCCACACACCTGAGGCCATGTGGGCCACAGTGGGAGCTGCTTTACCATTAAAACAAAACAAAGCAAAAGACAGAAAGTCAAGTCTACTGTTTTTAACCCTGCCTTTTGTCACCAATATGGTTTCTTGGTTTTTACCCTGTCTTCCTACCAGCTCTGTGGAATAAATCACGCGCTGCTGAAATGGCATCTGTTTCTGTGCTATGGCTAAGAAGGGAAGAGGACTTCATTGGAACTGGGAAGCAAAATTCTGTGGTTTGGGGAAATTATCAGGAAGAATAGGATCTGAAGGTCCCGTATGGAAACCATACGGATATGAAAAGCTTAACACCTCACTGAATTGTAACCACTTTTGGACTAAAATAATTAGGGTTCGTGTAGTAGAGAGAGCAGCAGCAGTCAGCAGTTTACAGCAGGACATTTGTAATAACTGAGTGTAGAGGGAAACTTCAAACACAGACACAATGATTATGTCAGAAGGACTGAACAGGAATCTGGCTCCAATCCTGCGTTTTTTTCCAGCTAGCTTGCTGTGGTGTCCATGGTGTGGTAGGCAAATCCCACACACATAAGACGTCACGAGTCTTGCTCCCGTGAGCATGGTATGCAAAGCAGAAAACTGCACATTACAAAAAAGATCCCTGCAATTTGAAATGCCTGTCAATAGCCAGCACTCTAGTTTAATTTCTCCTAAAGTACAGAATTCCCTCTGAATATGAAAAGGGCTCTTCAAAGCCCAGACAAAAGGACTGTTTGGCTGACCATTCTCATAATAAACATATCCCACACAGTTCGTCGTCCCTAATTAGAAGCTCAGAGTAATCAGGAGACAGTGCACTGCAGACTGCAAAGCGCAGCACAGCAGGGACGCTGCAGTGCTGCTACGAGAATACCAAAGACCCGAAGGTCATTATTTTTCCCTGGTCCCAAGCCACGCTTGCTGCCATGTTTCTGTGTTACGACCCAGGGTCAAGCCTGGCCCCTTGCAGTGGGAAGGCCAGCTTTTTACCACTCTTGGAGACATCTGCCATGCATTTGTGGGCCAGCATGTGGGCTGGGTCATCATCTCAAGGACCACTTCTGTCGCAGGCAGAGAGGACCATAAAGCTGCCCGGCTGCAGCTTGTGCAGATTCTGTTGGATGCTGGAGCGACACCCGAGCTCTTTGATCTCCAGCAGAGGCATGAGCAGATTTAGGAAACCGAACGATTATGAGCAAAATCTAAGGAAAATCGCCTCTTGTCATCCTCAGTGACAGAAAGTCCCATATTTCTGGAGGCTTCATGTCAAAAATGCTGGTGGGATTGATGCCTTTCCGGAAGACATTTCATCTCAATGGCACAGCACATATTGCCCAAACTGTATTAAAGGTAGCATAGTTTGATCAGCTTAAATCACGTACTGTTTTTGTTTCCCAGGCATGTTCTTATGGACAAAAAAAAGGTGTTCATATCAAAGAAATTGTGGTATGTCTACCTGAGTTCAGTGTATAATGTGAGCTTTCTGTTAATATAGCATTGCTTAGTGGAATGAAATTGAGTGAAAAAGAGACATTTACCCTTTCTATCACCGAACAAACAGCTGACAAGCACTGCAGTAAAATAGATCAACTCCTGTACAGTGCTCTACTTTCCTTCAAGTAGCCCGTTTCAGTCAACTCTGGGGAAGTAGGAAGGATGCTAGGGAAGGGATTCATGTATCTAAATGGAGAGACATATTTGAAGAGCAGATAAATCAGGAATTTACATATGACTTAGATACAAATGTCATAAACCAATCCAAGATAGAAGTGCATAAAAAATGCTATTCCAGTAACAGGCCTGCAATTCTGAACAGTCTCCCAGGACTCTGTAGTTGACTCGGGGGCACAGATCACATCTGATTATATGTCAAATCTAAGACATCACAGTCACTCTAGGGAAAACCATGTTTCCATTGACAGATGCTATAACCTCATCCCTTAGCCTAGAAGCGGAATTCATCCAGACATACACAGATTCATAAAACCCCTTCTGAACTAGCAAACTATTGTCAGCCCTCAGAAACTGTGGACTGAAAATACTCGGTAACTTGTTGCACTAAAATTGAAGGAGCAGCTTGCAATGTGAAGCTCTCCTTGCACAGAATTTGGCCCTTCAGGTTTTATGGTACCCTTCTGTTCAAAAGACATCTCTACTGCTCCCTCTCTTCTTGTTTTCCAGAATAACAAAAAAAATAGCAGTATCATTTTTTTCTTTTTTTTTTTAATCGTGTCTAGTAGATGTGCTATTTTCATTTGTAGCATATGTGAGGTGGCTTTTAGAAGTAATTTATTTTCGTGGCAAGCTGCTGACGCTTGCGCCCGTGTTGACTGTCAGTAATTAACGCCTTCTGGCCCACTATGGGCAATTTCCCACTTACTGCTTTTTAAGGTGTTAAAACCGATCTCTGCCAGCTCTATGTCCCATAGCTCCACCTCACTGATAGGAGGCTTTTCTTCCTGATAGCCAAAGCTTTTCTTTTCCTCGGTATAATAGCACACAACCCAAAGGTGTAACTGGAAGTATCTTGACAAGATTTTGTTAAGCAGAATCCTCTGCCAACCAGGGGACTGAGCTGAGCTAATATGTGTTAAAGCTTTCTTCTCAACTCCAAGGTGCTAGTTACCATGGACAAATACAGTTTTAGCTGTGAAAATACCAGTCATGAGAGAACATTACCTCAAGAGAAAGAACTCAGGAGGTCTTTATTACCTATTAAATTTTTAGCATATCAGCCAGATGAAGCATAATGACATTCATTGCCTTGTAATGCTGCATTAGTCACGTTCATTTTATAGCATTGTTCTCATACAAAGAACAACTAAAGAATTATATTTGGACCTCAGCAGTGGTGCCTTAATGATCACTGGACTGGAAGCTCCAGTGAATACATATTTGTGGGCAAGTTGCTACTGGTATCTATGCAAGCCTGAGCACATGCATTCCTAACAGTGAGGAACCTCTGCACTCACCTCATCAGAGAAGTAATACGTTCAATTTACATTTATATTACTTAAATAAAGAAAAAATAAAATGAGCATCAAAATACCCAGAACAAAAGATTTTTTCTAGATACCAGATTCATCATTTAACAGAAACGTTATAGAGTTCAACTGATAGAAAAGGTCACTGGACTTTGCATCAGAAAAATCCCAGTTTGGCCAAATTCCTTCCTTTTTCATGACCACTACCTGAGTGGTATCTGCACTTCAACACTCATATGAAAATCTCAAAAGAACAGATCTCCCTTAACACTTTTTTTTTTTTTTTTTTTAACTCCTTTAACTCCTGCTTTTTTCTGGTCATGAGAATAAAGTTCCAATAATGATGAAAATTCTTACTCATATGAACTTCAGTGCTTAAAACTGTTGAGTCCAGTTTTACTGTCTTTAAACTGGTTCCCCATCTAAAGCTACGGGACAATTTTTTTTTTTTTTTTTTTGGTAGTTTGGGAATGATGTTTAAAAGTGCTCAGATATTCTGGCACCTGCAGGAGCTGTGCGTGCATCTCCTACGCTGTCTGATCACACGCGGGATCATTACAAGGTGGTAATCCTACTGTCTGCACCCACTAAAGGGTTGCGATAGAATTATTTTGGAAAGAAACCATCTTGATCCACAATACAAAAATGCAGTGGAAGCTACTGGTGCCCAGGGACTAACTTTAGCTGCTGAAAGCTGAGCGTTCACTGCAGAAAGCTTTAGTCAGAAAAGAGCTCAGCAATCGGGAGCTTTAATCATCTGCTAAGGACGGTTTTCAGGGACCAGTGCAAATTCTGCTCTTTCAGTATCACTCAGAGAGTTTATATGGGGCGACAGAATGAGCAGTGAGGGAAGAAAAGTCAAAGGGATCCACAGTAAACCAAAAATTAAAAGAAGCCTGTAAAGAATGAAGAGTTCTTTATGTATTAGGAAATTCTCGTTTTCAGTCCTGCAGTGAATTAAGGGTTTTTCTGGCCGCCTTAGCCAGCACATTTCTGCAAGCTCCCCAGAGATTAAGAAAGCAAGCAAAGAAAAAGGCAAAGGGGTGCAGTTATTTTTGACTATCAGCCAACTTATGATGGTTTGATATCTGAAGGAGAAAAAAGATAATTTAAAGAATCTTAAATCTTGCATACAGAGTAGGAAAACTGCACTCAAAAAAAAAAAAAAGAAGCCTTTTGATGTTCCCAGCACTCAGAGCAGAATCATTCCATATAAAATTAATATCATTATTATGTGATTTCCATCTGCTAACGAAGCCAAACGATTAGAGCTGCGAGAAAAACTGCCTTAGTGGAACAAACACAGATAATGAATTTGAATAAATACACAAGCAAAAAGACAATGTCAGGCTCAATCACTTGGCAGCATTAAATGATGAGTAAATGAGTTGGCTGCGTAGAGCTATACCATCCAGCAGGAATGTTATGCTGAGTGCTTGGATCATTGCTTTTGTAGCCAATTTTGTTCTCAGTTTGTTTGGACCAAACCCTCTCTTTTTGTCAGCCCCTTCTGCAGACTATTCCACTGGTACCCTTTACGTTGTGCTCTGGTTGTTCATATGGTCTGTATTCGACCACAGGCCTGCTCACGCACCTGCCCCAATCCTCCTCACTTGTCCAGAAAGTATTTTCCACATATCCCTAACACATTCCCCATTTGCTTCTGAAATCTATCTTTCTGGCCAGTAGATAGCTCTGACAAACTCTCTTTAGTCCACCAGGATATTGTTAAACAGAGGCAGAAAATTATTTATAAGGTAGAGTTTTAATACTTATATGTGTAAGACAGAGCACTTGATAGCATTTTTGAAAGGTCAATACCTACCAGGTATCAAGCATTATTCTAAATAACCCCCTGACAGACACAGCAATGTTGTGGGCAGCAATTCTGTGGGGAGACCTTCTGGCTCTCCACAGCTCCCTGACAACGTCCCTGAGGTTGGAGCAAGCAGGGGGACAGCCTCTGCTCCCTGGTGATCTGTGACAGGAGCAGAGGGAACGGCTGCAAGCTGTGCAGGGCAGGTTTAGGCTGGACATTAGGAGACATTTCTTCACT
>JANIJG010003547.1:55332-90923 GCA_024611175.1 Megaceryle torquata
TCCTCTCCTCTCCTCTCCTCTCCTCTCCTCTCCTCTCCTCTCCTCTCCTCTCCTCTCCTCTCCTCTCCCCTCCCCTCTCCCCTCCCCTCTCCCCTCTCTCTTTTCTTTTAATTTCCTTTTCTTTCCTTTTCCTTTTCCTTTCCTTTCCCTTTTTTTTTTTTCCTCTTTTTGTTTGCATTTTGTTTGCTTTGTTGGTTTGTTTTTGAACCAAGCCCTGCCAGGTAGGCCAGGAACCATCTTCGCATGCACACTGTGGCTCTGGACCAAACCTTACAGGTATTTCCTCAGCAGAGCAGAGCTCCGTATAGCATGGTGGTGGCTGTAACTCCATGTTCCCAGTTATCCATGACACTTCCGTAACAAGTCACTGGCTTGTATGGGTGCCAAAGGAGATAAGCGGGGTTTTTTTACCTTTGGTGGTCCCAGGGACAAGACTGGGACAGCAAGGCCCAGGCAGGCAGAGGAGAGTCACTGCATGAAGCCAGGGGTTGCAGCTCATGCAGCGTCCCAGCGATGGCCCCGAGGAGCACGAAAGGGACAGCCAGGCCTGGCCACATAGCTGGTGCTTCCCAAAAGCTGAAGAAGACCCAGCAGTCACCACCCTGACTGGAAGGACACACTGGGAAAGAAGAGAGCTGTGCACATTTCTTATGCTGCATCTTCTGACTTTCTTAGTTGCTTTGAGGTTTTTCAATTTGAAGCGCTAAAGTTCTAATTTCTATTGAAATACAATTGGGCTTGAATTTAAGATCCTTTTGGGGAGCTCACTAAAATTCAAGGTCTAGGTGCATCTGACTCAAAGCTGTGGCTGACTCAGGCTCTGCTGCTTTTGAGTGATGGCTTAGGGGACCAGCACAGATTGCTGGATTGAGAAGAAAACAAAGCAGAATCATATTCAGCAAGTCTTGGAGTCTCTCGAGCAGTTTCCTAAAACAAGATCTTACCTAATAAATTTCCCAAACTCTTGTATATTGCCAGTTACAGCAATTCTTAAAAATGAGTTGCATTTATGATAAGCTTTTACCCCAATTTCACACACACACTCAGAAATCCATGTGGTTTAGAATTCTTTAAAAACAAAGGAACTGGGTTTTTTTCCTACACAGACAAATCTTACCCCTGCACTTGATAATTAATAATAAATAATGATAATACATAATAAATTAATAATTATCAATATACTGCTGAGACAGTCTGCTGCACTGACTGTAAGGGCAAATGAGACACTTCTTTTTTTTATTATTATTTGTTTCAAATAAGAAATCCATTAAAAAAGAGCAAAGCAAAGTGTGGTGATTAAATTTCCATTCTACTATGGTGACGAAGTCCAGTGGTAAATCATTACAGGCATAATAGAGGCTGTAGGTGTGTTGATGCAGCTTGTTAATAGTCAGCTTCATCCTATCACTGAATCAATAATAAGAACCCACAAGTTTATCCTAAAAACTTGCCTAAGTTTTGAAACAGCCAGCTGGCTTCTAATCAGGAAAATCCTAGCACTTTCTCTGCAAAAGTCACAGGATTTGGAGCACACCACAGTCTTTTTAAGAATGAAGGTCTCTCCATATACAGTTTGACAACTTCCCAGTCTAGAGAGCACTGGAGAGACTGCAAATATTTCAAACTTTTTGATGGAATCAAAAATATAAATATATATGATCATGCAATAAAAGAAGTGAATTTGGGGTTATTTTTACCAAATAAACTGACTGAAGCTAGCTGCAGCCCACAAATTTTTATCAATTGTCCCTGCCTAGCCAAGTATGACTAGGGAAATTAAGACCCCTAGATCTAAAGATTTAATCTAGACTGGAATAATAAATGACAGAATTAACTTTCCACACAAGAGCTTACAAAAGTACCTACAAACACTAATTGAAGAATATAGAACTTTTAAACAAGGAACTCTTTCATAATTTTCCAGAAATTAACTAAAAAAGTGAGATTTCCAGTCTTAGAAATAAAATATGGAGGATGGTACAGATTAAGAGTGAGCTGTAATTTCTCAGGCTAGAACTGCATATGAAATATGAGAGCTGATGAAAAGATTACATCTTCCTCTATGAAAGCTAGGCAGTCCTTGGGCTGTTGATCACCGTTGTTTTTATAATCCACAAATAAAGCACACAAATAGATGTCTTTTTACAAGAGAAATTTCCTCTTATTCTGTTGCAGATGGACCATTTTGAGTTTTCATTTTGTTGGAAGAAACTGGGGCGTGAAAGTTCTGATGGCTCTCTGTCACTTGGAGAAAATGAAGTTCTCTGTCAAATTCCATTAGTTCATCTCACTTGCAGGGTCTCTTAAGCCTGAGGCTTAGGGCATTATAAATACAGTGATGAATATCTTTAGATCATATGAGAAACAGTTTTTAAAGTTTCAGTTCGGTTAAGACCATCATTAGCTTCCAGTGTTCTCAGAGGAGCCAAGAGCCTACAGTAATAGACCTGGATTAGTCCCAGCATCAAGAAAAATAGCTCACTGGTGTCCTAAGAAATACGACATCACTTCTTACTGCTCTCTTGCCATTACTGTACAGAGTTAATACAGTCTAAGCTGATGGGGGTTTATGGACGAAGTCTTACAACTACTGAGACACAGCTGCTAACGAAGGCAGTGAAAAGCATTACAGCTCCTGCCGTACCCCTGCCACTGATAAGCCCATCTTGACTGAATGCTCTGATAGGAAGCACATTTAAATGACTCAAGATTCCTCAAGTGATAGATGCTACTGTAACTTAATTCAGTCTTGTCAGAAACATGAAGTATGGACTTGGAAAGTTAGGTAGAGTTCCTAGAAAATGGTATGGACTTTCGATTTTCCCTGATGCTCCTGACAACTGAAAAAGTTGCTCCTCAATTTCTGTCCCTGTAAAATGCCTAACTCCAAGCGTATGCATTTCTGAGTACTGGCAGTGCATCCACAATTAGGCACCTAAAGCAATTACAGTTTCTTTGTTTCTCCAATAAAATCAGAGGTTAAAAAGTGACAGGTATGAGTATCACAAGTGCCAAGGTGCATCTAAGAAGATCACTGATGGCTTTTGGAGAAGCAAAACTACTAGTTCAATTATTACAAGATGTAGAATTCTTTTTTCTTCTTTTCTTTCTTTTTTTCTTTTTTTATAGCAGCACATCTACAAAATGCAGAGATGAAATAAAAGTGTTCATTCTAGAGACAATTTAGTATTTAATGTACAGGTTTATTTAAAAAATCAGAATGATCTGCCTGGATCTTGTGAAATCTTTTGCTTGGCTATAACTATATTTAATGCTTCAGAACACAACTATTACTTTTCTGGAAATTATCAATGATGTTCTCAATAACATTGAAAGACAGAAGTATTGAAAAATCCCTGCTCAAGTGGGCCACATCTCCCCAAGTAGACATGTGCAACTCCTGTAAATCTGAATATTCTTTACAGTAAGTTCCAACTATTGTCTACATGCTAAAAATATATGAAAGAAACCTTTAAGAAAAATGTTCCTAAATTGGCCTCTGCATATTGTTCCCTTAATTGCACCCCTGGTACAGAAAGACAAAGGATACCCACATTAGCATTTCACCAAGGATGTCACTAAGCCACTGCACACTCCAGCTACTTCAAAGGAGAGAGGCTCGGTGCCTGTGGCTCATTCTGACTCTTCGAGGCTTGACCTTCTTTCATCGTTTCCCATGTGTGGGTTAGTACTGCTGCTGCCTCTTTCTGCAGCCCCTCAAGCAGGAGTAATGCTCACAGTTGCTTGCTTGTGGTTATTGTGACAAATGCAAGGACATGAAAATTTTATGCATTTTTTTTACCAACAGTTCTTTAATGCAGAGGGGCCAGGATTTTCTCCTTTTCAGTGAGTGTCTTTCTCTAGCCTCTTCTTGCCTATGAAGCCTGCATACTTAGTTTCATGGTGGCATGACTTCATTAAGAAGGAACAGAAAGCACCCTGATCAGATCTACCTCTAATCTGGTGGTTAATATACCACAGGAGGTAGAGTATATGAGTTCAAGTCCTCAGACCAAGACCACTGACGCCACTTGGGCAAAAATTTAAAGGTTTGGCTGTTTCCCAGAGCTGTGTACCACCTTCTGGAAGAGAAGTTAGTGCTCCAGCTCCAGAGGAAGTCCAGAGGCACAGCTGGAGAGTGAATTCTTGGTTTAGGCAGGTAACTACCACAGGGCTGCAGCAACGGACCCATCTGGATGGATTTTGATTGCCCTGCTTACAGGACTTGAAAGGCGTTGAGTTTTCTTCTGTTTGCTACCAGTCCTTCCTAAAACCAAGATCCCTCGAAGGCACTTCAAGTTGGGTGTCCAGAACTGATGCAGTGATAAGCCACAGTTACTTTCACAAGTCCTCTCTGCAGTTACTTCTGCGATACCATGGGGCTGTAGGAAAGGAAGCACTCGGTGAAAAGGGCAAAGCCAGCCTCCTCAAAGGGACACGGAGCACAGGTACTTCTCCCTCCCTTTGCTTTTGTTTTTGCTGTTTGCCACTGCACAGCAGCAATGGCCATTACCCAGCCAAAAGGACACAGGGGGTCCCATCTTCTGCACTGCCATTTCTATTCCATATAATTCAAAAGGAAATAAAAGGTATTTTGAGCAGAAATTAAAACTGGAGAGAATTCACCTCCTGCTAAATGAAAAGTCCAGCTATCTGCAACACAAAGTTCTTCATTTTTAGGTATGAGTGGGATGGTTCTGGTTTACTGCTCTACCCTTAGGCACAAAGATAAATCTCTCCCTTCCTCTCTTCCTTTCAAGTCAGTGAAACAGCATGACTGCCTCTGTCAACACAGTAAATTTACTGCAGACTTGACACACAATGATGGAACAGGCTCAGCTGAAAAAAACATAAGGGCACTGATCTCATTTCTGCTGGTTTTAGTAGAGTTTAAAATTGCAAAGTGTTTGAAATAAAAAACAAATGGAAGTGATCTGGGAAGGTGTCAGCCCCGGATTTTTAGAGGGTCAGGACAAGAAATTTCCAGTCTACAGGATCCTGCTGTGGTGCCAACTGTATGACCAAAGCCACCGATGACCTAGAAGATGAAAATGATGACTCAATAAAACAAAACCTGTGCAGAAAGGGGAACTGTCAGATCCTCTTCCAGGAGACAAACTGGGTCTGACATCTTGGGAGAGCATTGATCTGCCTACACTCACTGCCTCCCAGTTTCCTTTACTGCAATTTCTTCACAACATTAGCATCTACATTTTGGATATGAAAGAAAACTCATTCATGTATAACGGATATTCCTAGTGGGATCTGAGTACATCTTTGCCTTCTCAGCACTGAACTGGGAACAAGCAGGCAGTAACCAGGCCACTGAAGGTCTCCTTGCTGTGCGTGGCCGATAGGCTATCTCCTTCCCATACACAGGGTGATGGGATGCCAAAATGCACTCCTGAACCAGAAGGACACGGATCAGAATTTACATCCAGCTGCAATAAAAAAGATCAGCTTCATGAGGCTTTCCCAGTTTATACTGGAATGATAATCAGCACCACACCACCCCCCTGACGGTGGCGAGTACGGAGGAGGCATAGCTCTGTTCTTCTCCTTAGCCTTCGGGTGTGCCAACCTCTCCATCCCCGGCACTCCTGTATTATCTCCCGGCTGCTCTGCCTGCAGCGTTTCACCAGCAGCACTCACACTGGCTCATGCTCACGCGCAGGGATCAGAGCAGCCTGCCCGAACTGAAACTGCCCGAGCTGAAACTGCCCTCTGACGTGGCTCATCTCCTGTGGAGACGGCCACTGAGGATGCCATTCCAGCTCAGGCACCTCTCCAAAATGACGGCATCTGAAAAACTGGCTAAAAAGTCCATGGGGGCACAGAGAGGCCTCCTCACGGACCAGCTGCTTTTCTTCAGCAGCAGATCTTCTGCATCCCAGGCATATACAGGCATGGTCACAACCTGCAGCTGGCAAGTTCACTTTATTTCTGCTCCCAGCACAGTTTAGATCTGTGCTTGGAGTGAAGAGAGCAGGGGGTCACTCTGACAGTTGAAATGAAAAGTGTGAGGAAAAATCGGGGGTTAAATCATTTTCCGTGTGTGCCTGACATTTAGGACACTCTGTTCTAAAGCTTTACACAGCCGCTGCTATGAAAACACACGCACAAACCCACCTGCAGCGTTGAAAAGAAGAGGAACAATTTCTGTGCTCGAGAGTATTTGCTCTCCAGAAATCACCCCAGAAAGGCAGGTAAAGCTTGGCTCTCCCTTTCCCTGCCGTTTGGAATTGGAGTTAGCCAGTAAATAGGATTCCGCTGGAACACACTCATTTCATTTTCCATTGAGTTTTGTTGGTGGTTTTCATTGGTGCTGGGTTCTCGTTTGTTTTGTTTTGCTTTTTTGTTTTGCTGTTACAAAATAAGAGCAACAGAGAAAAGGCAGAAAGCCTCTGTTAAATCACACGCGTGGGTCTGATGAACAGGCATCGCATGCAGCGTTTGCACCGGGTCACGGGATGATATCCACACAGCCGTACTGAGGAATGACTGGAAGCACCTTACACGTTGCTTTTGCTCAACATGCACTAGTTAATCTAAGTGTGAAAGGGATTATTTGACAAGGACCATATGGGGCTGTAAAGCACCTAAGTACTTCACAGACGTAAAAAAATAAATTAGCTTTTAATTTCCTTTCCTAGTTTACTTGTGGATTAAACTAAAATCTAACTCAACTGCAATTAAATTACTCTGTTTAAGTCTCTGCTTTTGTTTATAAAGCCCAATTTGAACGGTCGGATCCCCATTTACATCCCAGTTCAGCAGCTGCAGCTGATCTGGGAGCTCCCACTGCCAACTGAAGGCCGAAATGGGGCTCCTCGTGACTTGGGAGCGTTGCTTTCCTAAGGCCACTGTACTCACCCCTCAGCTTGGCTGTAGGTCAAAACACGCCCGTGGCCCGCCCAAGCACAGAACTGAAAAGTCAGTTAGACTTGTGAAATATAAGGAATATGATTTACCCAACGAGATGTCGCCCTGCTTTTTCAGATTCGGTTCTTTATAGAGATTTATTTTCTTGGGAAGACAGAGGGAAAGAACATCACAGAAGACTGAAGCTGCAAAAGCATCTTTACCCAGAAAAAAATGAATTGGGCATGACAGTGGCCCTTCAACTGTTCAGCTTTACAAGAAATTAATGAAGATGATTTTTTTTTCATTGTGTCTATTTCCCCCTAAGTCTGATCAGAAAACCACAGAATCACAGAATGGTAGAGGTTGGAAGGGACCTCTGGAGTCCAACACCCCTGCTAAAGCAGGGCCACCTAGAACAGGTTGTACAGCATCACGTCCAGGTGAGTTTTGAAAGTCTCCAGAGAAGGAGACTCCACCACCTCTCTGGGCAGCCTGTTCCAGGCTCTGCCACCCTCACAGTAAGAAGTGTTTCCACATGTTCAGATGGAACTCCTGTGTTCCAGTTTATTGCCCATTGTCCTGTTGATGGGCACCACTGAAAAGAGACTGGCCCCATCTTCCTGACACCCACCATTTAGATATTTGTACGCATTGATAAGATCCCCTCTCAAGTCTTCTCCAGGCTAAACAGCCCCAGTTCTCTCAGCCTTTCCTTGTAACAGAGATGCTCCAGTCCCCTCATCATTTTTGTCAACACCCACTGGACTCTCTCCAGCAGTTCCCTGTCCCTCTTGAACTGGGGAGACCAGAACTGGACACAATACTCACAATGTGGCCTCACTAGGGCAGAATGGAGGGTGAGGAGAACCTTCCTTGACCTGCTGGACACACTCTTCTTTATGTGCCCTACGATACAGGTTGGCCTTCTTGGCCACAAGAGCACATTAATGGCTCATGGTCAACCTGCTGTCCACCAGGACTCCCATGTCCTTCTTTGCAGAGCTGCTTTCCAGCAGGTCAGCCCCTCCCCTGTCCTGCTGCATGGGTTATTCCTCCCTGGGGGCAGGACCCTACGCTCACCCTTGTTGAACTTCATGAGGTTCCTCTCTGCCCAACTCTCCAGCCTGTTCAGCTCTTGCTGGATGGCAGCACAACCTTCTGCTGTCTCAGCCACTCCTCCCAGTTTCCTGTCATCAGCAAACGTGCTGAGGGTGCACTCCATCCCTTTGTCCAGGTCACTGATGAATGTGTTGAGGAAGACTGGAGCCAGAACTGCCCCCTGGGGAACACCACTGGCCACAGGCCTCCAGCTGGACTCTGCACCACCGATCGCAACCCTCTGAGCTCTGTCATTCAGACAGTTCCCAACCCACCTCACTGTCCACTCATCTAACCCACATTTCCTGAGCCTACCTATGGGAGACAGGTCAAAAACCTCGCCAAAGTCGAGGCAAACATCCACTGCTCTCTTCTCATCTACCCAACTAGTCAGTCACACCATCACAGCAAGCTATCAGATTGGTCAAGCATGATTTCCCCTTGGTGAATCCGTGCTGACCACTCCTGTTAACTTTATTTTCCTCTACATGCTTAGAGATGACTTCCAGAATGAGCTTTTCCATCACCTTTCCAGGAACGGAGGTGAGGCTGACTGGCTTCTAATTTCCTGGGTCCACCTTCTTGCTCTTTTTGAAGCCTGGAGTGTCACTGGCTTTCCTCCAGTCCTCAGGCACCTCTCTCATTCTCCATGACCTTTCAAAGATGGTGAAGAGCAGCCCAGCAATAACATCAGCCAGCTCCCTCAGCATTTGTGGGTGGATCCCATTGGGGCCCATGAATCTGTGGGTGTCCAGCTTGCCTATATGATCTCTAACCAGATCCTCCTTGACCAAAGGAGGACAGACAGACATCAGAGGGCTTCACAGGGGAAATTATCTGAACAAACTAGTGGCAGTCAGCAAAGAAATGGTTTTTTTATCAACGGCCATGAAACCATTCCACACTGCTGTTACAGCCTCCTTACTGCATGTGTCTTACTATGCAAAGGTAGGTAGTACCTGGCCCTTCAAACACGACACCAATCTGAGAGCCAGACAGTAGCTTTTACTGGTTTTCAGTTGACGCTGTTGGGAAGTACCACACTTCACCCCTGCGTACTGTACAGCTGTGGGAGGTGGAGAATGTCATCAGCATCATAAGGTGCGTACATAAATATTTCCATGCTCAGCTAACACAATTATGTATATGCAGGCATACTTGAGAGATATCATGGGACCAGATGGGAGAGATTAATCTTGTAATTAATCGTGTGCTTGAATTTAATTTATATGCTTTTATTATTTAGTACCTGTGTCAACCACTTAATTTGCCTGCAAATCATTTTCTTATATAATATTAATGAAACATGCTATACTGAAATTCATCAAACTATGGAAATTAGAGATTAGGAAGACTCATTATAGGATCAATTTATCCTCTTCTCATTTAAAACAGTTCAAGAGCTGTGGCTTCAGAAACCACTCCTTCAAGAAGAGTATTTCAGACCAAGCAAGGGCTTTAGTGTCAAGAATGGACAATGTTTTTTTCACAGAGATCAGAATAAAAAATCTGATTTACACTGTGGAACAAACTACTTCTGGGAGTCTAAACTTCATTTCTTTCCTCAAACAAGACTTTGAGAAGGAAGAAACAACAACAGTAACATTCAGTTCCGCACAAACATTGCACAAAGGTCAGTGCTTTTACAATTCTGCAGGTATGACATTCTGAGCAAACGAAGATCATGAGATGTACACAATAATCAGCATACACACTTGTCTGCACAACGTCTGCACAAAACAATCCATGCCCACCCAGGGAGATGGGACTGTTTGGGGTGCTGACTGAAAAGAGGGAGAGATCAAATCAATAAGAAACATCAAAGTAATTGCTTGCTTAATTTTTGCTTAATTGCTTGCTTAATCTTTGCTTAATTGCTTACTTAAGCTTTGGGTTAGTCTAATGAATGTTTAGGGCACTCCTGGACTACCCAGCTGGGAGGGCGATTGCTGTCTTTCAGGAGGGGGGTCTGCAAGTAAGAATGGCTGGGAATTCACATCTTACTCTCTGCCCCTTTCTACTGAAAAGGGGGAGTGAGAGAGCAGCTTGATGGGCATCTAGCAGCCCACCAAGGCCAACCCACCACAGGAGCGGAGATCTTGTTGCAGATGGATGTGAAGGAACACTAGCAAGCCTCACAGGACAACAGGAGCGGAGAATTCTCCCCTTGAGACACTTCTGCCCTCCCTCTCTCCCTGTGCCCGACAACGGGAACTTGGAAGGCAGAGCAGCAGCCATGCTGAGGCCATGTTGCCTGCTGAGCTTGTGTCACAGCAGTGTTGAGCAGTTACAAAAAAAAAAGCAACCCTGGAGCTTCTGACTGTCTGGCGAGCACGTCAGGCTTCCTACTGTGTCTGATTATTTTTGCAAGGCAAGACAGAAGAAGCACTCCAGTAGTCCAGCCTGGCTTGCGGGATGCAAATTATAGCCCTTGGTCTAAAGGTCTAACTCATGCAGTGGGGATCAGAAAATACAAGCACAGTTGTTTAACTGTGGGATTTTTTCCCCAAAGGCTATTCCCTGTTCCACCACAGACCTAGTGTGGATATCTCCATGTTTCTCTGTGTCAATTTACAGTCCAGTAATGACTATTGTGTCTGTTCAGGTCATAAAATCTCATATATTAAAGCAGCATCTATCAGAAAGCCTTCCTTTAAGTAGGAAACAGAATAGGAACTGAAAAGCAACACAAAAATTAGGGTTTCCACGAGAAAATCCAGAGGAATGTGTTCACCAGTGCTGGTGGTTGCACCCTTCCTAAATCCTCGTGGACAAGACCTCCTCCCTCAAAGAAAAGCGCATTATATTGTCTCATTGTAATTGGGGATTATTTTTCACTTTTTTTTTTGAACAGCTAAAGCCTTAAACTTTCATTGTTTCCATTTTCAGTGAACCTTTTGTTGTGTGACAGCTTCTGGTTCTTTGTAATAAAAATGCTTTCATTGCCTGGTTATATTGATTGTCAGTTTCCTGAAGCTTTGTGCTTTCCTTCTAAGTTTCTGCTGATACAGCTTAGGCTGACTCTCACAATTGCATTCCCCCCTGCCCCTGACAGAAGAACTAGTTCTGAAGAAACTGGATGAAACTCATCAGGCATTTAAAAATGATGTCCATTCAGCTCAAGACTTCTATTTTTCCATTCTTTTAATCTCTTCCATCTTCCTCCTGGTGTTTCAGTCCAGGAATTGAATACAGTTCAGAAAGTGTCTTTTCAAAGCAAACCTCTGTCTTGGTGAACTTGTTGTGCAGATAATTAGACAGTTACAATGGTGATCTGTACACACAGGGCTTTATAAGTTTGGGGTTTTTTTCTTACAATATACGGTTACCGAGGTCAGAACGTAACCTGCGGCAGAAAATTACATTGACAAAATTAAATGATGGCACGTCCAGTCTCACTAGAATTGAGGCTGGTGCTATGTCTCTATTTCTTACTCTTATCAACTGAAAAAAGGACAGAGAAAATCAGATTCTTTCAAGTGAAATCGGAGTTAGGCTTGAAAGCCTCAGCAGCCAAACGGGTTTTTTGTCATTGAGAATTCCTTGGAGAAAATAGCAACACAGGTTGCCAGGGTAAGTGCTTTTTTGTTTCATTATCAAGCAAACAAGGATCAGGAGTAATTTCATATCCAAAGTATGCAAGGTTCACAATTTGAGAAGAAACTTCATACATCAGCTAACTCCACGTGTAGTAACACAAAGTAACATTTCCATATTTTCATAGCTCGGTGGGTTTCCACTGACTACCTGCTAGTGAGTCCTCTCACTCTCTTCCCACACTTACTATCTCAGAACTTCAGTCTTTGATATATTATTGAATCCTAAAATAACTTTTGAGAAGAGTAAATCATCACAACATAGATGTAAACGAGACAGAATGCAACCACTGAATTATTCTTTTTTCTTTTTTTTTCATAATTCCTGTCTGTCTCTTTCTTAAGAAATTTAATATTTGCCCGTTTGAATTCCTTCATTTTTTCTGACAAAATACTTTTGATCCAAATTCTACCATTCAGGCAGCTTCACATCAAACACCTAACCCGAGCAGTACAGGAAATTTAGAAAAATACACAGCTTGATACTTTTCATGTCATGATATTAAAATTAAAATGGAACCAATCCACTCAGGCAGTTAAAACCCTGGGTATAACACACATCAGAACACTCTATGAAGCAACTCCAGGATCAAAATCAGCACTTCTTGCACAAAAGCCTCTTTCAGAAAGGCATCCAGTTTTGTCTGACCGCAGGGCATAGGAACACATCAAATTCCCAATTAAGTTGCTTGAAGAAATGCTCATTTGAACCTTATTTCTGGTGTGAATTCTTAGTTCAAACTTTCTACCACCAGGTCACGTTATGTTTTTTGTCACCTATTTATTATGTGAAAATAAGTTAAGACAGGAAAAAGAAAAAAATCTAGCTATACACTTCAAGTTTAGCTGAAAAATTGGAAAAGAGAGCTCAAAACACACTGAAGGAAAATCAGGTTCTGAGAAGAGCTTGACAAGGGACCAGCAGCTGGCTGACTAACCAATTTGCTCAGCATCTTTGCTAAGCTACCCCTGGTCAGGAAGCTACAGCAGATACCTTTTTTTTTCCCCAACAAAAACTACAGGTACTTTGATTTATTTATTATTTTATATATTTAGTTGGCTAGCTTGAGCTGTGTGTAAATTGCAGCAGAAGAACACAGATAAAACAAGCTAAAATGTCAGCAGGGAACCTCATAACCATTTAGTTTGACCTCCAGCATAACAAAAGCCATGAGCCTTTTTAGAATTAATTCCTGTTTCAAGCAGGATACATATTTTATGAAGGCATTCTATATTGTCCTAAGTATGTCCAGCAATGAAGAGACTTGACAAGTTGCCCCAGAGATTAACCACCTAATTATTAAAACCTTGTGTCTATTATTCGTAAAAGGAATTTTTCTACCATCAGCTTTCCTTATGCCACTGCTTCTCGATGCTCTATAATCAATTTTTACTTAACATATAAAAACCTCTATGTAAAGTCACCCTCTAGTCCTATTTTTCTTTAATTAAACAGGCCAATTTTCGTCAACCTTTCACTAAACAGCATTCTTCCTTGTGGCTCTTCTCCTAAACTTCTCTAGTTTATCATTATTCTTCAATCTGGAGCAACAGAATGGGACACAGCGACCCAAAACCAGCCACCCTGTAACCAATGCCTGTGCTAATGTAGTCTCCCTCCTCAATGTTCATTTGTTCAAGTATCAGAAAAACTCATTATCCCTTTTGCTTCAGACATAGAGGGAGGTCATACTCTGCTAATTCCACATGCAATATTTAAACTCTTTCGATTACTGCATCCTAGGAGAGGGCCAACACCACCAGCAGCATGGCCTACAGTATTTATTCTTATATATAGTCCTTTTACTTGGCCCCATACAGACTCCTAGTGCTTTCTTGAATGTTATCCATAGCAATCAGGGCAGACCACTGTGCACAGCAACTTGTTCTTTGAATTACTATCACTCCTTTTAACTTTGCATCATCTGCAAACTCTACATGGAATGGTTTTCTCATTTCTTCCATACCCACTGATAATAACGTAGAATAGCGTGCAATTCAACATCCTCTTTGTTCAAGAGACACATTTCGGTTTAGAAATTGCCACTAAGCCAGTTTTTAAACCATTTAATGTGTGTATGATGTTGATTCTGGATCACTCTACTCCTTTAATCAATCAATCAATCCTTGGGTAACAGCAAGTTGAAAAGACTGCGAGGAGTTGAAGTACACAACTTCAAGGCTGTCGCTAAAGTAGCAACCTCCTCAAAAAAGGCACAAGACTATTTTGACAAAAGGTATTAATCATAAATCCACATTGATTGCAACTAATTATTTTAACCTTTCCTTAACATTTGGTTAATCGGATCCCAGATCTGATGCAATTTCAGATCAATTGCCAGGTGACAGGACAATGAATAATAAGCCAATAGCCTTCAATAAACCAGTGCAAAACTAGCTTATTTCCTCTTCTCTGGAACCCACCCAGTGCAAACCAGCATCAGCAGCACAGACCGCTCCTCTGGATGAGGACTGCGTTAACTTGTTCATTTACAAGTATCCAACTTTGGTTTTACAACTTCCTTAATTGCTGCTGGAACGGAAAGTAATTCCTTGTTGCGTACAATACATCACCTAGATTCTCCTCAGACTCCTTCTACTGCTCTCATTTCTCTCTTGAAACAAAATGAACAAACAACTCCCCCTTTCCCTTCAGGAAAACACCAACAAAAACCCCCAAGCAAAGGTAAATCAGTTGTCCTCCTGCTTTCTGTTCCCCTCGCATGCTGTTTACAGTCCTCGGCTTGCGCTGCACAATAATAAATTCCTTTCTGCTTTTCTTTTCTTTCATTGGTTATGCATTTAAAGTCTCTTTGTTGATTTTTTAATGTAGTCATGAAAGCACAACTGACTGGAAGGTAGAATATTTTGGGTGTTCTTTTAAGAAATGCTGTGAAACACTTTGCAGAAAACCCAAAAAGAGGAACGCAAGGAAGGCTGGAGAAATATCTAGAGAATGTTTGTACTCAGTCAGAGAAAATCCACTCAAATGCAAGTTATACCAAGAGCGGTGGCATTTCTCAGCTCCATTAAATATCAGAACACTTTCAACCCCTAAAAGACTGTAGTTCAAATGAAATTTAGTTTCACCATTATCCACCTGTCCTGGCCTTCCACTGTATGGACCGAACGATGTTTTCCAAACCAAAATTTGCAGAGTGATGAATACTTTGCTATGCTGATCCGTGGCAACTGTGCTTCTACAGATCAGACTCGGGAATTTTTCAAGATAGGGAACAATAATACTTTCTTAATAATTCCACACAGCAGGTAAAGAATGCCATAACTGTGGGAAAGCTTATGAGAGTTACCCGAGTCTAATTGATCTGTCCTGGTAATAAAAGATTCATTCTCTTTTAGTAAACCAGAAGTTTCGCACCTGAAGATGCAGGAAGTCCATACTTCTTTAAATCTATTATAAATGGAAAAAAATGTTCTTTGCACAAAGAACCAGCATAATTAATTTAAAAATACTGTTTGAGCCATCAGAGAAGAACTTAAAAGGAAATTAATTACTAGAAAGTCCTTGTGAGGCTCTTCATGCCAGAGAATGAAATCTTGGTTTCCCTGAAATCAATGAGAGAGAAATCAATACTGACTATTGAACCACAGGGTTTTAGCTCCTTATTATGACTCACATTGCCTTTTGAATTTCATTGTGACAACAACTGGATTCAAGTTAAAATCATTCTCCCTGTTGCTTCACTGAAATAACAGTTGTATCGTTCTTTACCGATCCAAGGGAATAAACCTTACCTTAACTATTAAAGAGGCTGGCACTTGATCAAACAAAAGTGTATGTTGATTCTGTTGTGTTTTTTCCTACAAAAATAATAGCTTATACTCTGATGTTTGAAAAAGAGTGTGTAGGGAAAACAAGAGCATCATTAAATATTTTTACTGACAAAGTCACAAAATGATAGAAATGCTGATTCAAAAGGATCTCTGGAGGTCATCTAGTCCAACCTCCTGCTCATAACTGGACTATGACCACCAGCAGGTAAGATCAGCCTTGTCTTTCCTTACCCTAGACTTAAAAACCACCATGGATGCATAACTCATAACTTCTTTGGTTAAACTGTTCTGGTACCACAGTGACCTCCTGGCAAAGAAGCGTTTCAAACGTCCAATCCACACCTGTCAAGCTACAGCTTGTCCTATTACTTCTTTTCAAGTTGAAGCTTGAGTGATTCGATGTGCTTAGAACCAAATACAGTGCTTGATGTCACGGGATGCTGCTTGACAGACCCTCCTATATAACTCAGTGGGGATTAAAAACTATCCAGGCTGTCAGCAGAAAGTGCTCGGTTTCTCAGTGGTTTTGTCCCTATAGCCCCTTCTCGTGATTCAGCAGTATGCACGCGGCATGAATAATGCACAGGCCTCTCAGTCAGTGTTTCTGCAACAGCTAGGTCTAAGCACTACACTCCCCAGTCAACGCAAGTCAAGGCTACACGATGGGTAAAATGCAGAGCTTGGCTCCACCTTTGTTCTCAAGTGGCTCAGAAGACTGACAGAAGACTTTGCTTTCCTTCAGGTATCTAAGAATAATACCAATTTCTTCAAGAGGAAGGCAGAATGTTACAGATGTGTCACCTTTTGAAACCCAGGTATGCACTGTTCCTAGTTCAAAATTCAAGTTCTATCCCATTTGCCTTACTCATGCAAGTAAATGCTCTTGATGTAAGTATGTGCCTGTGTGTGCCTTTTTCTCTGCTTTCATCGCTCTTAGTTCAGCTTGCTGGCATGCACTGAAGGAAAGAAATAGTATGCCAAGACGTGGAAACCCATAATCTTGATAAAGAGGATGTTGTTCAGCTTCTATGGGAAGTTTAGCTGATGGAAAGAGAAAAGAAAAAAGCGTCTTTATTCTCACTTCTTTTTTTTTTTAAGAACTGTGCCTGTTACATGGCATACAAGGCTAGCAGTAAACGGCAAAGAAAATAGCAAGGAAATGAACCAAAAGGCACCCATGCAAGTCTTATAATGCTATCATTTAGAATGTAATTAGAATTATTTCTATTCCTGACCTCAGCAGTTCCAGGAAGCCAATTTCCCCTCTTAAAACTCTCAGCTTTTTTGAAAGGCTAGATGTACATGCAACAAATTTGTCATTGCAGCCGGGGTTGATAGACCTTCATCAGCCATTACTTTCTGCTACATTTTGTCCTTCGCTTGTAATAAGCACGCTTCCTCAGTCAGCCCTGAGCTGAACAAAGCTAACGGTAAGAGATACGCTTGCAGGGAAACTTCAACAAATGTTCAATCTTTATTTACCCTAGGAGAGGGCGCTGAACATGAAGGCAACAAACATTATGGAAGGGTAATAAAAAGGATGTGATGAAATGGGGACTCAGCTTAATCATCTGTGCCTCATCAGGTTCAGTAAAAATCTCCAACAATAGGGAAGGATCAAGCCCAAGTGGGCATATCCCCATCCTCTTGGGTAATCTGCTCCGACCCCTTTTTCAATTCAGGAACTTCCCCTTCATGAGCATCGTTGTGAAAGGGGCCACCACCCACGTTTTCTGAAGACAAGCAACGCGTTCCTGCCTTTCTTTATCCTCTTGACACTGAGTCTATCTCTAAAAGCAAACATCAAGTGACCTACCAGACATAGTGGAAAGGAGATTTGATTAACCATGTCCTAGATGAATTACCAGCAGCAGTGAGTAAAACTCATATGCATGCACAAAGTCTGTAACCCAGGTGGACTTCTAAAGTGGGATTGAAATGGTGCCGAGACTTTCTGACTGTTCAGCTTTTCAAATGGATGCTCTAGTCCACCTTAGTAAAAATGAACAGACTCGTGAGGAAACTGCCAGTTGGCAACTTGGGAGAATTTAAGAAATGAAACCGAAATGCTCCCGGCACGACGTGAATGCTCTGCAGCCATAAAGCCTTCTGGGGAGCAACAATAGCTCTTGGTGTGGAATGCAGCAACAGTTCAGTTCAAACTATGAATTTTCACTTTGCCCTTGATGAAAGGCAATTATTTTACTGGATGAAAGCTCCTTTGACATTTTAGTGTTTAAGAGAAGGAAGTATTTGCATGCAGTGTTTCCCCCCACCCTGCTTTTTCCCTGGCTGATGCTCTGGGGTCCCTCTCCTCAGGCAATCCTTAGCACCCTCCTCTTGCCACACGGAAGGCAGTTTTCCTGTGTTGTGATCTGCTTATCAAAGCACAGCTTTCTGGTCTGAAAAGGGAATCTTTCCACTTAAGAAAAAGGATGGTAATTACGATAAATGAATGTTAACTTCTTGCTAATGAATGCATTACATCTCTCCTAAACATTTCTGGAAAAAGAAGCAAGCAAAGAAACAAAAAATAATCAGACATGCCATTCATTTACCAGAAGTATTAATTACAAGTAATTAGAAAAAGTGACTCATTTTTGAAGTATACAAGATTCCTAAAAAGAAATACAAAGGTTCCAGCAAGAGCTGAATAGATGCATCTCTACCAAGCAGATAATACTGTGTAAAAATACAATATTACATACATAATGGTTTTAATTTTCAAGGGAAAAAAAATAAATCCAGTCTTGGCTTTTAATTTCCAGTGATAGTAAACCTACAACCACCATAACACCACAGTAAACCTACAACCACCATAACACCACAGTAAACCTACAACCACCGCAACACCGTACCTGATTGTTTTCACTCTTTGAAAGATGTGTCCAGGATCTAGTTTGCATTTACCTTGATCTCCCGGTCTCGGATCCTGTCCACCCTTGCTAGACCAAAGATTTCCCCACCATTTATTTCCTGCTCTCTAGATCTCTACTTACAGATACCCCCTAGTTAGATTATCATCTCACTACGGCTTCTCCCTTCCAGTATATAGCAGGTGCAATAGTGAATTAAGAACAAATCTTCTTCCTTTTCTTTCCCTCTGAATGCTATTACAAGCTCCCACAGGCATTTAGGATCTCCTACATTTAGACTATAAACTTCTGCAGTTTTTCAGTCTAGGCAAAAAACAAACTAAATGGACTGAACTCATCAAATCTCTTCCTTTAATATTGTCCAGTATTCATGGGTCTTATTCCGAGTCACCTTCACCACACCGAAAGCCCGTCCTGTTTCACCGACATCCCCACACGTCCCAGGAAGCTCCGGGTCTCCCCATCCCCTATAGTATTCAACCAGCCTGCACATCGCTTTTTTACCACCAGATCACCCTATGACCAAGGCCCACGTGACCTCCCAGTTTGCAAGTATAACATTTTTGAATCCACTGGAACATAAAATACTTTCAGTAAGGGCAGATGGAAACATACACAGGTTAATCACCTCACCTTATTAAAATCCATTCACATCAACCATCTCTAACGTGAAGTCTCGCAGCTATCGAACTGCACTGGGGAGCACTGCAGAACCGGATAGGACACAAAATGTCTGGCTACGCACAACGGGAACCGTAAGGGAATTCAGCTGGCAAGGCTGCGACGGGGGACGGGACCTTCCCGCCTGCCTCAGCCCCTGTGACATCTTCAGCAGCAGAGGAGGAGCAGGTGTAGCTCCTCCAAAGGTGGCACCAAGGCACCCCGAGTTATGCGTACCAAGGAATCTTTAATGGCTGCTCTCCCTTTATTGAATCTGTAATGCCAGTACGTACAGTGCAACCAGAGAGCAGGAGCAAAGCTGTCAAACTGCTTTAATCTTTGCTTCATCTGAGTTCTCTTGATACTCACCAAACGGTAACAGTCTATGCCCTAATATTGCTGTGCTTCAGTTTCTATGTACAGGAGAGAAAAACAAATGAGGAAGCTGGGGGAAAACTGCATTTACACAAAACAAAGTTGACAAACTCAATTATTTTATTATAATACACTGTTGCAGCATAATTTTGCCTTGGATGTGACACCGAATAAAGTATCACTGCCTGGCATTGCAAAAGGGATGGAGAAGATCCTTTTATTGGCTCTGCAATTCCTTAGGGCTTTATTCACTGTGTGAAGAACCTGCTTTAAAATGTGATCACTCTTTTCCTCAGAGGTCCTGGTGGGAACAGTAAATCTCTTCTACAGAAGTGCAAGATGAATCCCCAGAAGTGTTAGAGGCAGCTCAGAAAATGCAGCAGGGCATAGTAGCATATCTGGTTTTTAAGTTCTTAAAATACTCATACAGCAAAACACTGTATGGCAATTCACTGTACATTCCTATGCATACACTTAAATATGGAAAAGAAATGTAGAAAACGGTGAATAATGCGAAATGCAAAAAGGAGGGAAATGCAAAAGCCTGTGGAATCTCTTCTATCACTGACGGTTAGTTTAAGCTCAACATTTATCTTGATAGAAATGCCTTGGTTTTTTCTTTAAATCAAGTGTGTGCTTCCAAACCGTGTTATATTTAAATGTGTGAGAGCCAGATTCAATCAGGTTACTGACAGCGTTGCCAGGCTTGGCACTGCGACTTCCATTTGGAAACATTTATTCTATCATGACTGCTCAGAGAGAATGGAAAGACATTATCTGTCATAAAGAAAGATATCTACATTTGATCCTCAATAAATTTGAAGGAATAGGGTTTCTCTTCATGGTTCATCACCTTTATGTAGGAGGTTGGTTTTCCTACATGTAGTTTTATTTGTTCAGCAGCTTAGGATGAAAGAAACATGTTAAACTACCCCCAGAGAAAGATGCACACAGTCCCTGAAAGGCTCCTCCTGTCATATGCTCTGCCCTCCCGGAGGAGGAATGAAGTCTGCAGGATGAAGATTTGTTTTTGAGTCTTGCCGCGCACAGCGACTCTCCCTGGATAATCTACCATATCGGACCGCACGCCTGGAAGTAACTGCCCAAAACCACATGTACTTGATGAGTGATCACTAAAGAGTTTACTAATAAACCTGGCTGTCAATGCTCACATCTTTCTACAATCTCACCCTCCACATTGCACGGGGACACTGTTTAGAGAAGATCACATAAACACCCCTGGGCTTTTATCAGCCAAACCACCACCATTTTCCTACTTGTTCCCATCTTTTTACCCCGCGGCTTACCTGCCTTCTCCACTATCCATTACTGTCACCTTGACTGCTTTGGGTTTCTGTACTCAGAGCCCTGGAGACATGAACAAATATTTGGATGTGCTCTCGACAGAATTCACTTCTGCTTCTTTGACCATTATTTATCAAGTTCTCTCCCTTATGCTAATGGAATCTCTCTGCTAATGTTGTTGGCGGGGGGGGGGGGTCCCCAATCTTTTACAACCTCTGTATTTATTTGGTCACGTCTCTCTGCTTGATATCAAATGTAACAGACGTGTGTGTATTTATACATGTATATATGTATGTTCTATATAAATGAAATTTATTTTTCCATATTTCACAGTCCAAATCTCATTATTAAAAAGACCAACATGAATCTCTATTCACGCTGGGACCAGAAAAGAAAAGAACCAAACAACTAAATATGGATGAAAAAATAAATCTTACCCGAAATATGCCAACAGACCATGGTTTGAAAATTTCATTTTAAAAATTAGAGCTACTTGTAGAAAATAAAAAGTTATTCATTTCATAGTCTGAAGAAAATGATTGCGATTCATTTTATGTGTAGTTCACGCACTGAAAAAAATGTTCCTTTTCTCTAGAGCAGCACCTTCAGAGCAGTTCAGGGATGGATTTCGGTGGACAGCAAGGGTGCACTCGTGTTGGCAACGAGCACAGCTTCTAAAGAGCAGGTACTTTTTTCACATTTTATCAACCGTAACATGGTTACGCCAGGTTGTTAGGCTTCATGTGTAAGTGACCCACTCCATTAGGTACCTCATCTCAGCTTCAACCAACTTGAAAATTATACTTTCTTACTTTTGTTGACATAGTAATTGGCCTTGAGAGGCATCATTTATACCCTGAGCACAAAAAAGATGAACATAAGGATATTTCTTTCACGCACTGCAAACGTGTGCGCGCTCTGAAGGACTTGCTGGTGGCTCTGGGCCTCAGCAAGGGTATGTTTCCTGCAGTCACCATTTTATTTGAAAGAAATAAAGTCCATGTCAAATTCCCTATTTGTTAAGAAGGTCTCTGGTGTCATCCATTCCTGATTAAAATGGAAAAGCTCAAAAAAATTCAGAGGTTTGTTTTTTTTTTTCTGTGAGAGCACAGCTTCCCTAGTGACTTGTCCTATGAGCAAGAGTTGAGAATTTGCATGAAGCCCCAGAGGCTCTGCTGTCACCATGGGGCGGGCGCTGCTCATTAGCTCTGCCCGGGGCACTATCAAAGCAGGAGTAATTCCCTCAGCAAGGCAGTCAGGGCAGCTGAGGACCTCGGGAGAAACCTTTTGGGTCAGAAAGTTTAAGGTAATCGTGTATGCAGTAAGGATGCTGTAGGGCCTCCGGATCAGGCCTAAGGAATGATGTTTGTACGCAGGATGAGTCAAAATGGAATGCTCTAATTCAAACTACTCGAGTCTGCTTCCCACCCACCTCCTTGTTCACCTTCAAAGCTCTCTAGGCAACCCGAGTCCTGCATTTTAGGTAATCCCTAATTTCATAGTTGCTCACCTGCAATTTGAAAAGCTAAAGGTCCGGGCATGTATCTGTGCTGTGATGGACAGGCATATGATCCCTCATCAGCTTGGTGCTCCCTCCTGCCTGGACAGCGGGTTCTACTGGGCCACACTGAGGCTGTTGCATGATGCAGCGACTGAAGGCACGTATAAGGAAAACTACAAGAAAGAGACCTTACAGAGCTGTAGATCAGGGTATTCCTTTGGGTCCACTAAAATTTCAGTCATATGTTGGGCTGTGGAACTTCCAAGCCGTATCTGAGGTTCCTTTCAACGTGATCATTACAACCCTTCCTCTCTGCAGATAGCATTGCATGTACTGCACTGTCCTTGGCAAAAATATATTTTTCTCTTTCTTTCTAAATACATCCCTCAACCTGACATATTCCAGGAAATGGAACTGCCTTTTTATTATCCATCCTCCAAAACAACGTGTTTCCTCCTTTCTACTGCTAATAAAACTTGGAAATGCAGACTTAAGTGATGATGTGGAAGAATAACATGCCAGAAGAACTGAGTAGCAAGAGATCTTCAAGTTTATCTTGTATAGATGGCATTACACAATAAATCCTATTTGTACATCCAGACCACTGTACTCAGCTATGCTATAAAATATACTTTTAAAAATATACTTGACAGGTAAGAATTAAGATTTAATTTTAGAAATCTAGTATTCTGACAGCTGTTCACAGTAGTATCATTTAACTCCCTTTGGAATTGTCATTTTGAAGTCTCTGCTCTCTATTTTGTTTGTGAGTGGCCAGACTGCTTTAGAAGTTGAGCACCAACCTTGGTATTTACTCTTGCCCTTCATCTATCTAAATCAGGGATTAACTCGACAGGCATTCTGCTGCTTCTTTTGGCTGATTCATAACTGATACAATGAAGTGATAAGACATGGCAGAAGTACACCCGTGGGTATCAGTATCATACCATAAATGGCAGGATAAGATATTAAATTTTAACCATCCAAGAAGTGCAGTAATTGTCTAGAGATATTGTTTGAATTTCCTGTGCTATTATTAAGAAGAGGAATCCACCAGACACCAAAAAAAAATATAAAAAAATAGGGAGACTGGAAGGTTTGCATCATACCCCTTCACAGTGGGTAGAGGTGACTGAGGCAACACTTTTGGAAGAGGTGATGGAAGAGATTCAGTAATTGCTGCAGAAATCCTCTACTTGCACCTTCTCAGAAGCCCACCAGAAAGCCTCAAGTTGGGTGGATGAGATTGAAGGCATCCACCGCTGTCAGTAATCACCTTTTAAGCTCCAGACAGGTATTTCAGCTAAACCATTGACGAGGGAAAGGGAACAGCTTCACAGGACACCACTGTAACTTCAGTTACTCTTTCCTCAGAGTTTCACCCCAGTCTCCCCACGTTGCCCGTAGCAGCGGCGCTTCAGTTCCAGCAGTAGGCAAGGCTCCAGGTGCCGTGGGCACAGCACCCCAGCTCACAGCCAGTGGACCGGTTTATTCATCCCTGCATTGTATTCAGCTGCGTAAAGAAGAGTGGCCAGACCCGGACCTGCTTTGGGCAGTGGCAGACCAAGGATGGCGGGAGACGTGTCAGTGCCAATCGGAAGCGCCACACGCACTCGTGCTCTGCCATTTCTTGGGGTATTGCTATATGGCACTGCAGCCCTGGGAGGGGGGGGACTGGCTGCAGACCTGGCACACTGGGGCTCCCCACGGGCAGGCAGAATGCAGGCAGGTTTCTGTGCGAAGGAACAGGAGCACTCCTGCCTGCGCTGAGTCTCCAGGCAACAGCACAACATTAGGAAAAGGGAAGCGGAAAACTTCATTTTGGCCAACTCGAAGTGACAGCAAAGCCCAGAGTGGTTTTGCTCAAGGAAGGGAAGCCATGGGCAGGAGAGGCCTGTGTCCTGACCTCTGTTATTTGTGGGAGAGCAGGTATCAGCCTTGGTCCATAAGCTGCTCTCATTTACAGAGCACAATCATCAAGCAACCCTAAAACACACCACTGCCCAAGTAACCTTGGAGAGCTGACACTTGTCACTGGCCATTTATTTTCTAAGTGCAAAATCAACAATATCAGGAAAGCACAGTCACCAAGTTGTCCCAGACCAACACTTCATCACATTTGTTCTCATATAAAACCTTGGCTCCTCTCCACTGCTTCAGTTTCTCCCCAAAGCAGCTATTTTTCAGAAATTCCTCCCTACTTCCAGTTTAGCATTACATTGGGTTTTATTGCCCTTTAAACACACCTACTGTTACATTTCTAAAGCACAAACTCTCCAAGGTCCCAAGATTCATGGCCAATGTTCATTGCCACTATTCATAAAGAGCTCTAAAAAAAGCCCTCTCTTTCTTTCCACGGCTGTTTTACACGGGTGTACAATGAAAAGGGACCCACTTTCTTCCCCCACCTGGCAGTCTCCTACTGCATCTACAGTAGACCTGGCTCCTCCAACTTGACAGCATCACCTTCTCAGGGAGACAGTTGGATTTTCTCACTGCATCTCCCAAAGAAAATCTTGCAGTAGCACAGAAGATGGCACTTGTCAACACCAAGATAAAATATACTGTTGATGAGCCAGACTCTACTCAGGCATTCAAATTAGCCAGAATAAGAGGAAAAACACCTCTACCCAAGAGACATTCCTTCTCAGGAACTCACAGCCAAAGCAAGCTACAGAAGTCAACACTGCAGAAATGCCTGCTTTGAGAACAAACACCACTTAACATTATGAGAACATAGTTTTTGCACCATGGTAAAAAACACCATCGAATTTACAAAGCAAAACTCATTTTTTCAAATACAATAGGACTGGGCCAAATATACTTGAATGTGGACGGCCAAATTAGTTACTTGCAGCACGTGGACTATAGCTACAGACTGAAGGAAACTCTGAGCAGCTGCAGGCAAACTAGGGTTTGTTTCAGCTGAATCCTGAAAAACCACTTCTCATCCGTCAATATTATGTAACAGCTGACAGTATTACATGCCAAAATACACCCAATGCATGACATTTTTCATTTGTAATTTGGGATTTCTCCCAGCACATAAAGAAGAGCTAGTAAGGGAAAAGAAAGAAGGAAGACAGGCACCTCCGATTGTTTCCAATCATCCAACAACCTCAACAGGGTTAACAGAATTAAAAAAGAAAGGGAAACCAGGGGGAAAAGAACAGGGAAAAGACTTACACGAGTGTGGCGGTGCCGTCCCGCTATTTCAGCGAGGACGCAAACAGTTCTGCTTTGGGGCAGTATCACGGCCCCACTGATGGAGAACAGCCCAACCTGTGAGTCACAGAGCTCTGAACCCTAAGTTAGCTGACTGCACTACACCAGTAGCCAACAGAGGAGAGGATATCAATGTGCCATGTAGAAAATCCATAGTCACTGACTGGCAGAAAAGAGCAGGGATACAATGTATAGCAAAAGGACAAGGAAGTAAAGATGAAGTAGGAAGTTAAAACCCTGGGCTTCTGAAAGAGCACTGGTTCTGACTGGGCACATCGGTCCGGAGAATCACAGCTGACTGCCAACAGACACAATGAAGCCATGGTATTTGCAAGGGTATTGCTTTGGCGGGTGCCATTGGTCAAGTAAACAACAGCAGAGATAAAGAAACTGTAGGTGACAACACAGCTATCAGGTGGTTGCGATGGGCACTGGTGTTTCTCTAGCAGAAGTCCTCTTGTGCCACCACATGTGGACTCTCTGGTTTCCTGGGATACACCACCTGACCCTTGCTTCCGAGTCCATATGGCAAACAATAAGCATTGCCAGCATAATGAAGAGGAGAACTGCACGAACTGTCCTTCTGCCCTGCCCTACTGTCCTACCCAAACTATGAATCAGGCTGCTGTGCTGTTTGCACAGCAACATTTCATGGGTCAGCTAAATTCATGTTGGTGATGCCTCTTGTTCTTCATTAAATCCAATCGAGAGAACACTGCAGCAAATTTTTGACTAGCCTTTGCATTTCTGGTGCCTTTAAGTCGCTCTGATGGCAACCAGGAACCAGCTCAGCTGCACATCTCTGCTGCAGCACTCCCTAGGAACACATGAGCTCTCCGCCCAGTGCTACTCTGCCACCTCTTGACCTCTGCCTCTGCCTCCATCTGTGTCAATACAGTCTGTTCAAAACCACAGGCTCTCCACGCCTTTATATTGTTTTCACAGGGTTGTTTTCACATTCTTAAAGACTCCTCCAAGTTTTCATAAACAAAAGTTAGGGGAAGATCAGATCAGAATAGTTATGGACCAAATTATGCAGAGAATAAATGGCATTACTTATTCAACAAGAGTGGAGAAGCATCAGATTATGCTAACAGAGAGTTTGGTTCTCCGTATGAACTGTTATCTCATAACTGCAATCGAGCATCTCTCCAGATTCTAGCAGGCTTTGATTTGGGCTTTCATTGCATTATATACATGGACAGCATTGTCCAAAGTCTGCAGTCTCCTTAAGAGTTCAAATCCTTCTTTTCCAGATGCAGAAGATCAATTTCATGGAGTCAGAGAAGTGTTCTTTCTGAGCACTTCCGTCTCACGTTTTTTTCTTCTTTTCAGGGACTATCCAAACAGCCGTTTCATCTACCCTAATACCTACAATGCCTTTACAAACAGTAGAAGAGGACTAGGGAAAGAGATCAAAACAGCCAAGTTAAGAAGGTGTTACAAAGCAAACCTAGAAGTCATTAGGCAATGCACATTTGGGAAGACAGCGTGAGATATCTGCACTTTGACTGCCCACGTGGGAGGGCTTTTCCCACCCCTCTCAGACTGCGCTGCCACACGGCCTCTCCTGTTAGGGAGTTTCCACTGCTCAGCAGGTACCTTCCATTTCTGCTCCATCTGGGCTTTACCCTGCTGGTGCAGTGTACGCTGTAGTCATGGAAAGGAGGTGCTGAATGTGTGAAGTAATTGGTACTTAAACCCAGAGGCAGCAGGAGAAGTCTTGCACATAACAGATTTAGCATTCAGCACCAATTGGTTTTCTCATCCTGGCTAACTGCAGTCAAAAGCAGTGTATGGGCAGCAGCAGATGCTCCAAGTGTAGTCCCTGAAAACAATGTGTCCGAGAGATACTGGTAACTGTGAGCCTTTATGTGGAGCTGTGGCTATTTTTCTACCTGAGAAATTAAAGCATTTTACTTATGATCTCAAGCAGAGCTTTGAAAAAACAAGCTTTAATGCACAAACATAGCATCCTTTAAAATTTGTTTCTACCAGATACTATTTTCAACTGTGCACCTAGTATCATCAAATAACATTCCATTTCATAAAGAAATACTTTGTGTTGCTATTGCAAAATCCAATCTGATGGTAGCCTAAGACCTCAAAAGAAATCCATTATCTAACATCAAACCCTTTTTTTGTTTTGTTTTTTGTTGTTGTTGTTGGTTGGTTTTGTTTTTTGTTTTTTAATAGCCATTTAATACAAAAATAAAGAATCAGAATAAACTGGATCTGATCCTACTCTCCGCTTCCAGAAGCAAAGCACACCCTCGAGTCCATCTTACCCAGATTGTACAGAGAGACATTTCCCCAAAGCGCCAGATCCCCCTTTCATCTAGAAAAGAACTCTTCGTGGATCATCCAGATGAGATGAACGAGATACACACAGACAGGAGAAACAGATGTGGGTAATCTTCTTTAGAACCTTCTCTGTCTGGAGACAACAGATTCTTAACAAGATATTGCAGCCCAAGGAAATAATTGCTTTAAAGCAATATTCAGTTTAGCCTCCATTCTTTTGGTCCTGTCAGAAAGGAAGGCAGGACATGTACATCAGGGCGGTCGAAAAATGGGTTTGTAGGAACGGTGTGAAAGGGCCAGAGATGTTTAGTGCCTTGGTAGCTAAAGGGGTATTTTGAAAGCTGAGAGACATTTGGTCAACTCTCATCATGGAGACTAAAGAATGAAGTCTGAATACTTCCAGCTATTTCCCGCCTACCAAAAAAGGACAGAAGGGAGATACCATCTCTGGCATCTTACTGACCCTAAACTGCAGTGCATTTAATTTCTAAAATAAAGCTATCTAGTGGATTATTCCAAGAGAATTAACGAACCGCTTTATGACAAATGAAACCGAATTTTTGACAAACTTACTATTCCCTTCCTCATCAGTGTTAGGCAGCTCTGATCTGCGTGCTTAAGGATCTCGGGTCACCAGAGCCAGAATGAGTGCGATTTGAAGTTTTCATGCAATGCCTACAAGCTGTGCGTGTGTGCTAAGACACAGGAAAGGAAAAGGAGTAAGGATGTGGTTGATTATCTGTGCTGCTAGGAAGGAACTTTGACTCCCACTTCTTTAGAGCAAAATCCAAAAGTTTCCAGTATTATCGTAAGAGGATTTGCTTGACCCATTGTCATTAACGAGAGATCATTTGGAAACCGAAGATTTCTAGGGTCAATCCTGCTCAGACCACTACAAGGGAAGGATTATCATCAACTTCAGTAAGAGTAGAATTAAGTCCTCTGCTGATTTAAACATATTTATTCTACGGTAAACTTTTCTCTTTCACATTTCAATGCTTATCTAGAACATACAGATAAATATTTTTACATATGAAAAACCTTGCAACAAAAAAACCCCAACAATGTAAGTTCTTGCTAAAATATGACCTGTACTTGGTTTGCTATGAAAATACTGCAACACAGAATACGCACATACGTGTGTGCGCAAGTGTGCGTGTTTCACACATCTTTGTGCTGAACGTCAGCATACAAGGTCCCTAAGCAAATAAGCACACCGTGATCCCCATCAGGATTACTGCAACGTGCAAGAGACAAAATATCAAATGGAAACAGACTTTCATTTGTGCTTAATAGGGATTCCTTAAAGTTCTTATTTGCATCATCATCTTTCCTGGTCTTCCCTAGGTCAAGAATGCTGACCTAGGACTGCTCTGGTCCTCTCCTTTGACATTTTACATGATGATTTTGCTCCTTGTATGTGAGTAAAAGAGTGGAGCGTGGCACTGCACTGGATTTTGAGTCCAGACTCAGGCCAAATGCTGTGACATGCTTGTTTGCATGGGCATTCCAGTTCAATGAGGGACAGAGAGAAGCTCGTGCTGCAGCTGTGACTGAGATTTTGGGTGCCCAGACACTCACCCCCTGTCAGTCAAAACACCTACCACTTCTCCAGCCTGTCAGTAGCTCCTGCCACCAGGAACACTGACAGTACTCCCTCTCCTCTATAAATGTCTGAACTAGACTATCCTGTTTGTTGGGTTTTTTGTTTGTTTGTTTTTTAAATGCCAGAACACCGCATTTGAATGCCAGAGTGCTTACAAGCAAAAGCAGAGCAGCAGTCTGTAATGCTCCTGAGCTGGCCTAAAACTTGTGGTCCCCTGCTCCACTCTGCAGAGCAGCGAAGCGGAGGAAGAAATGGACTCCCAGCTCCAGAGCTTCCCTGAAAGGTACCCTGTGGTCCTTCCTCAGTGACACGCAGCTCAGCTGGAGGGCTGCTGGACATCTGTAATTCTTCCCGCTGCGCACTAGATGCCACTGCACAGACTGTTTTTAGCAGCCAAACAGCCACTGCCTTTTCTCGAGCTGCCACACTTTACCTGTGAGAGGTCCCTGGTTACCCCTGCCATGGAAGTACAACGCACTTAGCCTAGCAAAGCTCCCCTCAGTTAGAGCAGCACTATCGTTCTCTCACAGAAAGGAAACGGGGGTAGAGATGCGCCGACATGATTTTGCCGTGGGTAGGGCACGGCAAATGGGCTTCATTAGCAGTCTCCCGCACTCAACACCAGACCGAAGTCCCCGTGCACAGCCCTGCTGGCTGTTCAAGCCAGATACGGGTAGGGGATCAACCTGGAGGCAGAGTGGAGAGCACAGGGAATAGCAGCTGCTTACAGGTCTCAGTGGCAGGGTGCCATCCGTACTTCAAAAGCTGACACTATCCCCTCCATCTGCTGCAGAAAGAGTGCCTGAGCCCTGGCTGAAGGGGGCAGCTTTCAAAATGTTAAGCCCTGACTTCTGATGTCCCAGCACGATCCGAGCTCTTAGTTTGGGGAGAGGCCAGAGAATACATCTGTGTGTTAACTCAGTGCCAAGAAATACGGCAGCATCCCAGCATCAGCCGTGAGCATTTGCACACCTGCATGGGCTTTTTACGTTCGCTCTGCCAAGTGAGCTCAACCACAAATTCTGTTTCTACAGCAGATCTTACTGGCTTTCAGGAGCCAAGCAAATAAAATTAAGGACTCTGTGACAAAAAGAGGTTTCATCCCTAGGCTAAGCTGTATGAAATAGGAAACAACCAGAGGGTCTAAATTGAGGTCTTCCTGAAGGTCTAAATCAATTAACCACAAGGTCTGTCAGAGTTAACGCTATGTTACAGAAGATTCAGCCATGATAAATACTTGTGTCAGCCCTTTCTTTCCCAGACAGGGAGTTTTTAAAAGGTACTTTTTGGCCATGGTAAGTTTCAGGTCCGGGGTTTTTTTTTTATTTCTTCTTCTCAGGTGATAGTTTTGGGGTTTAGGGTTCTGTTTTGTTTTTTGTTTGTTTGTTTGTTTTTGGGTTTTTTTTTAATTATTATTATTATTTAATTATTATTTTTGTTGCTGTTGTGTGAATTGTAAAGGTTATCCTCTTTTGGGTAGTCACTGGGTAGGTCTCCACAGAGGACAGAAGGCTGGTCCCAGAGGCTGCTGAGGCTGGGGGCACAGCACCAAGCACCATGTTAGCACCTGGGTAGCTGCTGCACCCGGGGCTGTGCTGCAGGCGGGTAAAGTGAGCCTGGTACGATGGCCCATCCTCTCATCACCCACAGCACCTGTACAGCCCCTTCCCCTCTGCTGCACTGTCCTCACCACTGCGTTTCCCGCGAGTCCACACATAGCTTCCAACCATGGGCACCACCTGGGCTTCCCCTTCCCTCCTGAGCTCAGCCAGCCCAGGAGCCGGGAGAGCAGTGGCAGGGCGAGGTGCAGGCAGCTTCCAGCCCACACCTGCCTGGGGCTCTGTGCAGCAGCTTCCATTAGTACACAACCAAAGCACGCACATTGTCCCAACAGCGCTTACGTTTGCACTCCGGAATAACTACTGTGTAATTGGTTTTTTTTTCTGACAATTATTAGAGCTTTTAGCTGAGTGTTATTTGTTTATTTTATGGATTAGCATATTTTGCATAGCTGGTGTCAAGTATTTTTGTTGCAGGTTTATCAGCTATTGCTGGCTGGTAGCTGAATAATTCTGTAAATGAGATTTGTATAAACTCTCCCACGTAAGTAAATCCACATGCAGAAGTGTCACTCCACAAAAGCTGTCTCTTGCTCAGTAGGTAAACGCTGAGTGCACACCCCTCCGGCATATGGGCCATAAACAGCCCTTGTTGCTGAACACAGGATGGTGGAAAAATACTAAGCAGACTGCAGCAATGCATGTAGTATTTTTTAAATCTATAGAAGGCGGCAGTGGAATCTGGGAATGCCTGTAGGCAAATATTCTTAAATGAAACAGAGGGAGAGAGACAGAGTAGATACTAGAACAATACAGCTTTTCTTATTCTACAGTATTTCTAACACCAAGCATCCAAATCATGAGTTACATCACCCAAAACTGGGGTGACGAGTTCAGTGGTCGCTGCTTTGAGCTCTCTTTGTAAAATCTTTCATTCCAACCACACAAAAATGATATTTGCTTTTTAAAAGTAAAAATAGTAAAAAGTTAATAGTTTTCCAAGTTTTCTTTAGAATACAGATGTAGACATTCTTATTTTTTTAAATGAAATCTAAGATCTCCTTTGAATCCTAGTACTGCAGGATCTAAGCCTTAAGAAAACCCATCAACCTACCCAATAAACATTAACAAACTTATAAATAAAATATCAAGCATTAGCAGGCCATGGATCACAAGATTTTTCCCTTTTTCTTTTTTCCAGCAAAGCTGACCGCTCATCACAATCGGGCCTCGGGATATTCACAGTAACACCATGCAAAGCTGAAATGAATTTCAGCGCCATATGTGAGGCAGTTGCTTGAAAAGAAAAAAGGAGGGTGGAGGCAAACAGAAATGTAATTGGAATGGTGCTCAACTGGATGAGCTTCTGGAAGTCGCTCACAAATTTACTTGCCAGCTCTAGAGGATGCTATGCAATGCTGCTGTGTCTCAACAGAATGTCAGCTAAGCCCACCTGAGTCTGTAATTCTGCAAACTAATGGAAAAAAAAAAAGAAAGAGGGGCTAAAATCTTAAGGATTCACAGCTAGGATGATTTTCTTCCATAAGACAGCCTTAGAGTGTTTACTTAAAAAAAAGAGAAGAATGTACCTATTCCACCAGTAGTTTGAGAAAAGTCTGACAAAGTCATGGTACTTTGTCTCTTCCTCTGCTCTGTGAGAGCTCAGCAATTACCTTTGCTTCCTTGACACACCAAATAAAGGGCATGATCAATTATAGAGACTGACTCCATTACAAAGAATGAGTGTAACATGAGGTCAGACACCACATTGCTCCTTTAGTCCTCTGTTCATTTGGAGGGTTTACAATTTCTTCAACCTTGTTAAAAAAAGCTACACAAATTAAAGGGAGAAATGTCTGACTATAGCAAGGAGAAAATGAAAGTAATAATATGTAGGGAGCTAACTCACCTCCTACAAAAACATTATCATAAATACTGCTCTCAAAATATGGAAAGTTACAAACTGCAGAAGATGTTCTACTCACATGTATGGGTATGGAGTGATTGCTTCCCTCCCTGATACTAAACTGTCTATTTTCATGCTGCTTGGTAAATTGAAAAGCTATCTGTACAGCAAGTCTCTAAAATAAGCAAAATTATTACACTGACGCAAGAGATGAGACAAGCAGTAGCATACTAACTCATATGATTTAGGATGCTCCAAAAATATGCAACTAACATCTGCTGGTAATTCAGACAAATCCTGGTAGAGGTTGGAGAGAGGTGTAAGAGAGTTGGTACTGTCTGTCATGGCAGATGTCCCACTTACACACACTGTTCACTTTTCTCTGCCTCTATCCTCTTTCTTTTAAAGAAAATAAGTTTTCTTTACAAAAAGTGGACTAAACCAAATTTACTCTTGATTCTGGACCAAATGCTCAGGTATCCATATTATGTGTGGACAAAATTTCTTTTTTTTTTTTTTTTTTTTTAATAATGGAGAGACTGTTATGACAAAGTAACAAGAATAAGAAAACATTCTTTGGTTAATAACAGAAGAACTGTTGGGTATGAAGTCACCAATGCATGTCGGTTCTATGTTAGAATCACAGACTCTCAAGAAGGTACCTTCAGTATCAGCCAGCATTTACTGTTATTCAATTACAGTGAATGACTAAGATTAAGTTCATGTTTAAGCGTTCTGCTGAGCAGGAAAGAGCTACCAAATGAGGATTCTTCAGAATAACCAATTAACACAAAAGCTATTAATGAGTTATAAAGTTTTTGCTTATCTTATAAACAGTTTACAGATGTAGCAGGGATAAGTGTAACAGTTCACACTCAGGTATAATGTGTGCTAATACTTAGCACACTCTAAAAGAGTGGTCCATGCATACCAAATACAGCTGTTAGATCATTAAAGTATGTCTGTATTATAGCAAACATTACTGAAGGTGGAGACAGGATGCTCTTTAAGATCACTCAGTCCAGCTTTCTACTGCATCTCCTATTCCAACATTTGACTAACGCAGTTAGTGAGGAACTGCAGCTGCTCAACAGGGCGCAGATTTATTCCCCAGAACATGGCAAGATGTAGAAACTTTTGAGGAAGTGCTGAAATATCAGAATTTTTACACAGCAAATAATTGTAAAATCTTCAGTCCTGAACCCAGGGAAGTGTTTCATACACACGTGTTTCAGCATTTATTTCATAAAAAGTAATGTAATGTAATTTATCATACAGATTGCGTGCTGTCTGAATCTCAAGGTGTGATTTGAGTATTTCATTTCACAAATGGAAATACCACTGACATATTTTCTACAAAACATTTTAGCAAGCTTGAATAAGTATTTTCTGTTGGTAACCCCCCCCCGTGAGCTGGTTTGCAGGCAGCTGCAGATGGCACCAGGCTGGCTTACAAGGCCCAGGAGTAGCACAATGCTGGCATACGCAAACCTGAAGTTTTCTGACCATAATAGAGTCCCCAGGCACACCAGCACATGAGCAAAAGTTTTAAGAAATTCTGTAACAGCTTTCTGCTTGAAAACAACCACTACCAAACAGAAAAACACTCTCACCTTATACTTCCAGAGCTCAAAATCAATTTAACCCAAACCTTCCCGTGGCATTATAGCAGAGCTGCTCTGCATACCCCGGTCACAGTTCAGAGCGCCTTTTGTAACGTAACCAGTTCTTACAGAGGTTTCACTCTGTGTTTTACACACGGCAATGGTTTTAGTCCATGTAGCTTATCCACAAGCGCCAGCAACAGCAGATCAGCCCCGTTTCAAAAAACGTGCTGCAAAGCCCACGCGGCAGACTTGTATAAAACCTCGCGTAGAGGCTGTAATGCATTTTAAGAATGGAAATGATCAGGAGCCCAGGCAAAACTGAAGAACCTCCCACCATCTTCTCGGGCACCATTTTAATCACAGAACAAGCACCAGCATATGCTACAAGCACCTCTGTGGTATTTCAAACCTGGCTCAGCTTCTAACAGCCTATTTAGGACCAGAAAAGCTTGAGAAAAAATTGCTAATAAATTATCGATCAACCAGAAGAAATACCGGGATGGGCTTTGATAACTCCCTCCAGCAGGTATCCAGTTTATTGTACTTTGGCTTCCTCACCTACTGTTGTCCAGCAGGCGCATGGAGGTGACCGTGCATGATGCATAGGGATACGCAGGGTTGGAATCACCTTCCAATACCTGCATGTAGATTCTGTAATGTAAATACTAGCACCAACGTGAGCAAGACTCAGAAGAGAAGCAGAGTCCTCTCAGGTGAGACATCTACAGTAGCCAGGTGACACAGCACTGTATTTCTTCATTGCAAAAACATTTTTGAGAGAGACCAATTTTTGAAGCCTACAGCCTGCAGTACTGACCCTTTCAACCACACTTCTGAGCTACTGCAACAACAGCTTTGACAATTCTAGCACTGGCTGCAATTTTATTCACTGACTGATCCATTTAGAGCCTACACTTCTCTAACAGTTGGCTGTACTATGGTCTTACCTCTTTCAATATCCTTATAGAGGTCCCTTGCTTTTTTTTTCTGTTGTTATTTAAGTGAACATACCTGAAGAACAAGCCTCCATTGTGGTGTCATCCAGAGGAACCTGGACAACCTGGAGAGGTGGGCCCAGGTGAACCTCATGAGGCTCAACAACAGCAAATGCAAGGTCCTACACCTGGGCCAGAACAATCCCCACTATCAATACAAGCTTGGGGAAGAGGCAATAGAGAGAAGCCCTGCAGAGAAGGACTTGGGGGTGCTGGTAGCCGAGAAGCTGGACATGAGCAGCCAGGGTGTGCTTGCAGCCCAGAAGGCCAATCCCATCCTGGGCTGCATTAAGAGAAGTGTGGCCAGCAGATGGAGAGA
>JANIJG010003548.1:5759-18457 GCA_024611175.1 Megaceryle torquata
GCCTTTGACACAGTCTCCCACAGCATTCTTCTGGAGAAACTGGCAAAACATGGTATAGACAAAGGGACTCTTCACTGTCTGGATGGTCATTCCCAGAGAGTTGTGATTAGTGGGGTGAAATTGAGCTGTCTGCCGGTCACCAGTGGTGTCCCTCAGGGATCAGTTTTTGGGCCAGTCTCGTTTGAATTTTTATTGATGACCTGGACTTGGGGATTGAGAACACCCTCAGTAAGCCTGCAGACAACACCAAATTGTGTGGGAGTGTTGATCTGCTTGAGGGCAGGGAGGGTCTATCTTCAGAGGCACTTGGACAGGTTGGATTGATGGGCTAAGGCCAGTTATATGAGGTACAACAAGGCCAAGTGTCGGGTCCTGCGTTTTGGTCACAACAACCCCAGGCAACTCTACAAGCCTGGGGGTGAGCTGCCTGGCAGAAAAGGACCTGGGGGTGCTGGTGGACAGCCAGCTTAATATGAGTCAGCAGTGTGCCCAGGTGGCCAAGAAGGCCAGCAGGATCCTGGCTTTTATGAGGAATAGTGTGGTCAGCAGGAGAAGGGCAGTTATTGTGCCCTTGTGCTTGGCACTTGTGAGGCCTCATCTCGAATACTGTGTTCAGTTCTGGGCCCCTCATTATAGGCAAGACACTGAGATGCTGGAACGTGTCCAGAGGATAGTTACCAAGCTTGTGAGGGGTTTAGAGAACAAGTCGTATGAGGAGAGGCCGAGAGAGCTGGGTATGTTTAGTTTGGAGAAGAGGAGGCTGAGGCGGGACCTCATTGCCCTCTATAACTACCTGAAAGGAGGTTGTAGAGGCGAGGGTTGTCTCTTCTCTGTAGTAACTACTGACAGAACCAGAGGAAATGGTCTGAAGTTGCATCAGGGGAGATTTAGATTGGATATTAGGAAGAAATTCTTTACAGAAAGAGTGGTGAGGCACTGGAACAGCCTTCCCAGGGAGGTGGTTGAGTCACCATCCCTGAAGGTTATTTAAGAAATGGGTAGACCTGGTGCTTCGGGACATACTCTATGGCAGCCGTGTAGAGGGTTATTTTGTGGTTTTGAAGTGGTGTTTGATGAGGGTATTTAGGTGTTTTTTTTGTTATGGGTATGGTTGGACTCAGTGATCTAGCAGGTCCTTTCCAACCATGAATATTCTGTGATATGCCCCAAACTTGACATGCCAATGCTTTAAAAGACTTAGTGGTTTGTTCAATGGCAGTTCAGGTTACTGATAGTATTATAAATGAAGGATACCTCTGGAAAACTAAAAAAAATCACTATCACCCTCCTCTTTGTAAAACTTGAACTTCATGTGACACTCTATAACAGTCCATTCATCAGGATAAGATTATTTTTCTGTTCCAGATGGAAGAAAGCCCAGTCCTTGGGCAGGACCCCTTTGTATTAGGTGAATGAAACATAAATGCACACACAAGAAAAACATCTTCCTTTTCCCAAGGAGCTAACAAGCTACGTACAAGAGAAAGGACGGTAGTTGGATGCCAGAAACCAACAAATTACTGGCCAGCACCAGGATGGGTAGTTCAGCATGCCAGCTGCCTAACCTTGTGGTGTATGACACAGTAATCACATTATTTTTAAAAATCCTTAAAATAGAATATAATTTCTGTTGGTTACCTTTCAATGAATGAAACTGCTTCCTTCAGCATTTTAGAAGTAGTTTTTTCTAAATTCATCGGTTGTTCAGTGATATCATGGTTTCTCATCAGGATACAGTTCCAGTACTTGGTGAAACCATAGCTGGAGAACCAGGAGATGAAATACAGGAGACCACAGATGGCCAGACATATGATTATTTTCCATTTTACTGAGAATAAATTAGTCAGTTTTCCAATCCAAAGTGTAAGCACTGTAAAGACGATCATCTCCGTGTAAAGCCAATATGTATCTTGCAAAGACTTAGCCAGTTCAGGGTCATCTGTGCCTTGACATTCATTCAAAAGGGTAAAAGGCATGCCGTAAAAATAATCAAAGCCATGATTTAGAGGATGGTGGCAGTGATCACGACGGGATTTGCAGTTCACACCCATGTGCCACTTCCCTGAAAATATAAAACAAAGACCTTAAATCCAACATTGTTACTCCTGCGTGTCTGTCTGTATTTCTGATAGACTGGCTGCACTCCACAGTTAAGGTGCAGACAAGGGAGGAGCTGGTGTGTAATGGGGACAGATTCTCAGTGCATTGGCATTAACCAGCTGGTTTTCTTCATCTATCTGTTAAAATTCCATGCAGGGCAATGGTCCAGCTCAGACACCTCCCTGAGTAAGAACAAACAGGATTGCAATAGTTGGTGCTTATTATATTTCACATGACACAGTAGCCATTCATTAATGGATAGGCTGACAGAGAATAACCAGAGAAAACCTTGTGCCAAAAGAAACAGGTAAGTGCAAAATATGAACTAATTTACACAAAAGTTCTATCTGACCTTCACAGCCCAAGAACAAATTTCAGGAAGAAGGTGTACATATTGTCTCTGTGTGTCTATATTCATTCTAAAATGAGCTACAAAAATAGGCCATTCCAATTATCCAGTACAATTGGACATATCAGAATATGTCATACACTGATAATGAACCTTAATGAAGTCATAATACAGAGCAGTGTAATTATCCTGACACTGAAGGACAGACAGTCTGTAACCATGGTCTTAGGGGCTATTAGCTAGACAAATAACTTCTGAGAACTGCCAGACATCTCTGTGCTCATGTAAATGAATATTTTTTACAGTGTAAGCTATACCAGGCTGCAATGAGCTAGGGAAAGCTCACCCCTGTGCACAGGCTTCTATGCAGTCAGTACCTGACTAAGACTCACTTCAATTTAGGAACCCAATAACACCTCAGTGTGCCAGAACTGAGCAGAGGTGTGAAAAATCACAGTAATAACAATTAAACACATGACACCTTTGACTACATCAAGAAGAGTTTAAAAATGAAAGTTGCTTGAAAAATACATCCTTTAATTGCTGTTCAGGCAAAATAAGCAAAGAGTTAATAGGATTTTCTTTCTTGAACATTCTTTCTTGTATTCTGATCCAAAACCCACTGAAGTCAATGGGAATCTCCTAGCTTTTTGGCAGAGCTGCTTTTGAAGAAAATGAAGTCATGTTTTTAGAGTCTTAACCCTGCTAGAAAGCAGGATGCATAAAAGAAAGTCTAGCCACCAGGTATAATTAAGACCACTGTGGTGTCTGGGTACCAGCTGGCAGACAGCATTGCTCTTCATAGATCAGTGGATGCCTCTGTTGGTTATTCCTACAACAATGTGTACTGGCCAAACAAGATTCTTTCCTTCACAGTACTTATGTTTGCAGGATACATCTATGTATTCCATACATCCTCATTTTGGACTTTCCAGATAAACCGTGCTGAGATTGAGGCTCGTGGAGGACATTCTAACAACCCTGTGGATTTTGAAAATTATGCATACAAGAAACTCTGGTTTAACTGATCCTAGACATTTTCATGAAGAAAAATATTTACAGAAGCTGCCTCATTTGAATAACAAGCAATGAAAACGTAACAAGTTGCTATGTCTCATACCTACAAGTGCTGTAGAATAACCTCTTTGGTGCAGTATTCTGGCAAAAGTAGTCTCATTTGGTGGAAGGCCACCAGAAGCCCCGTTCCAAAAAAGAACCTGCCGTTGAGTGCTGGATGACATGCCTAGAGAGGAATAACAGTCTTGAAACAAGATTTCCTATTTTCAGTCTTCTCAGAATTTTCTTTCTAATGAATAGGACTCTATTGCCTAAGCCCAGTGCCTTTTTATAAGCTGTTTAATATACCCTGGGATATTCTGATTGAACTTCAGAATGATGTCGCCCTTCAAGTCCCATGTCATTATCTGCTAGTCCAATGCAGCTGCCTCAGCTGTGCTGGGGTGTCTACAAAAGGCACTAAGATGCCCATGTTTGGGTATTTTGCAATCTCTTATAAGAAAGTTCTATAAAAATATATTGTTAAAAAGCCAGGGCGGGGAGGGAAGAGCAGTTCTATATAGAACAAAAGGCTTACAGAGTCAGGGGTACACAATTCTGAAATGTACAGTTCATGATTACCTTTCTCTTTTACCAAGTCAGAATCACATCAGAGCAGCTACACTGGTTGTTACTGCCATGTGCAGTGGCTGAAGTTTTCTATCACAAATTTACATGTCTGAAGTAAATCTGCTTTAAAACATTAGTGTTGAGAACTATTCCACAGTATGACACATTTCACTATGAAAAAGGTTTGTTGGAAAAATACCGCGCTTAATATATTATTAATACCACTGAACATAGAGTGTTTACACAATTTTCTTCATCCTTCTTCTACCTTGGGGTGCTTTGTGCTTGGATTTTTAGCCATTTCTGTGTAGTCACTTAGCCACATTAAATGTCCTTTATGTGGGGATTTTCCCATTGAAAGCAAATGTTAAATCTACTGATGTTTATTTTTGCCCATCTCACTGAGACCCCCAAATCCTTAGATTAACTAGTCTTTAAAATAGTTTACTTAAGGGGATTCTTAATAGCTGTAATGGCTAGACAAACTGCAGTGAACCATTAGAGAGGCCCAACCTGATCTGATGGGGTATCTGCCAGTCAGGAAAGCTGCTCTACTTGGAGTACAGACTGCAGCTGCAGCAATGTGCTGAGTAAGTCTCACTCCTTCATTTGCCAGGCCATCAATGTTAGGGGTTCTAAAGAGAAAAATCACATCACCGATAAAAATGTATCACACAGAACTTTGTGGTATCCCACTCCTCCTAGGTTTGTTGAGGACATCACCATCAAATTTACAAAACTGTTTATCTACAATTCAACTAGGAAAGCTCTATGTTATATATTTTTTGATACTTTGACTCCTTAGAAATAAATCTTCCATGGATACATGTGCTTTCATTAATAACAAACAACAAAAATTGGTATTTCAAATCCATTCCATACAAAAGCTCATGCAGCATAGCAAAAAAGATTCCATTAATAGATATAGAACAATGCAATTTCCAAGACTATAATAGGTTAAAGACAGAATATATATATATATATACACACACGATCAATCTATATACACACAGGATGAATATATTACATAGACTGAACTGTCATTTCATAACAGACCTACTAGCATTGTTAGCTGATATTAAATCCTAATCTCAATCTTTGATATTTCAATCCTGGAGTTGTGGAAATTTATAAACTATACATAAAACTGACAAGTAGAGTACATGGACACATTTACGAAATTCTGACTGAAAATTAGAAGTCTAAGAAAGTTGTTTAAGAATGCCTGTATAATTATTACATTTATTTTGTGTATGACTTAAAAAGAAGTGTATCTAGATAAAGTAATTCAGTAATAATGAATTTTTGAATACCAAGTGTCATCAGTGTTTTCTGTACTGAAATTCACCAGGAGGGAACAATTTATTTTGTAGAAGACATTCCTACCTTATTGTATCATTGCCATAACAACCCACATCTCCAATACCAAGATCATCAGCCAGTATCAGTAAAAAATTGGGTTTTGAAGGATTTGATATGCAGGTTCTTGGAAAAAAGCATAAAATTATCCAAATATTTAGGCAGCTCCTGAAATGAAAAGTAAAGAGGCAACATTACAAAAACACTTGTAAACTTTACAATAGACTTTAAGCTATTTTTAAAGTTTTATGACTCAGTATAGACACAATCACCTACCAAAAACTGCCAGCAGATGGAGCTCCTGAATATTTACAAAAGTTTCTGCGTTTTCTAAACCCCGAAGGTGGTTTGGTTTTTGTTTTTGTTTTTGGTTTTTTTGTTTGTTTGTTTGTTTTTTGATTGTTTGTCTTTTGTTTGTTTGTCTTTTTTGTTTTGTTTTGGGGTTTTTTTTCTCATTTACACGGTAATCTTCTGTGTACATTTCTTTATTGAGATTTGCATGGATCTCAGCAGGTTTCCTGCTGAATGAGTGGTTGGATGCTTGCAAGTATCCTGAGGCATCCCTTGGACAGGGGTGTAGAAGAATCCTGTTAAGGCTCCTAAAATGAGTGGGACAGGAGAATGGAAGTGGTTGGTGTGGAGGCATGATGGTTATGATGGCAATTCCTTGACTATTGCACCCCCTGCACCCAGTGCTACAGACTGCATCTGGAAAGTGCTCTTCAGCCATGGGACCATCTGCAAAATCAAGGTTGCAGCAAAAGGCTTAACCTTGGTTATCTTTGTAAAAACTTCTAAGAATATTTCAGCAAATGTCTTAGCTGGTCAAGGTGTTTATAACAGGCAGCTTACATTATTATTTCACCTGAAGTGAAATACATATGCTAGAACATATCTACTAACAGGTAGCTCATTAATAGATACTGTAATATGATAAATGCATAGTAAATGTATTATATACTGTGTATTATATATACTCCAAAACCACCATGTGCTGTAAGACTAGAGTAAAATGGCTTGAAATACCAATAGTTCTAAATCTGCATTAGCTGCTCTTAGATTCTCAATAACAGTTGGGTTTTTTTGGGGGGTGGGAGAGGGGAAGCAAGAAATCTGTTTACATTTTCTTAAGTGCAACACTTAAAAGCCAGAAAAAACCCTCAACGAATGTCTCCTTACCATTGTTTTCCCTGGTAAACTTCACAGTGTCCCCTTGTATGAAACAGGTGCATAGTTGGTCACATAAATTCTGGTGAAAAACTAAAGAAAAAATTTTAAAAAAATCAGAACCCAGTAGCTCTGGTGATCTTTTCTGTGAGGTTGGTCATTAACTGCCCTGCATTGCCTCAGTCATATTGCCACTGCCTGTGGCTGGCTACAGCAGAGGTGGGCTGAACTGCCAGGGCTTGCTTACGTAGCCTGTACATTCCCGAATGTGTGCTCGCAGAGCCCTGTTGAACTGACACTGTGAGGCAGAAAGAGCACTTGTGAGGACAGGTAAAACCAGATAGCACAGCACACAGTTTTGAAACATCTGCCCTGTTCCAAGCTGCCAATACCTTCAGGGCGATTTGTGAGCATTTGGAAAGAAGGCTAAATGCCTATGGTTTTAAACAAGTGTTAAGGTACCAGCTGCTCAATACATGCACAGAACTGTTGGTGTTCACTGAAAGGAAAGTTTTAAGCATTTTACAAATGAGGTAATGATAAGTAAAGCTAGTATCTGACTTCTAGTTAACCTCTAATTTTCTTTAAGGTCCAGGAAAAGAATCTAAACCTTACTGTGAGTTTAGAAACTACAAAACTGTCTCAAAGAAAAGCAACCCTGGAAATTAATATTTGCAGTGTAGTTCTTAGGGAAGGGACTGGAGTGTTCCCAGGTTTGGATACCATCTAGTAAATTCAAGGAGATGTTTCTATCTCAATGTTACTAAAAACTGTCCAGAATCATAAATATCATGATTATTTCCTTAAAGGTCTTCAAAGCTTAATGCCATTTTTAAATTTAACAAGTCAGTTTTTCTACCTGTCAATGGTATGAATTCAACCCAGACTTTAAAAACCTAGAAATAACCTTTTAGGTTTTTAATATTTATTTTTGTCTGGCATAGTGAATTTTATGAGTGGAAGCAATTTCCTATACTTGCTGAAATAGAGAGCACACCTAGTCGCTTTGGACAAAGAATAGCTTGGGAGGTCCACTCCTTCTCCTTGTGAATGGTCACAGACTAAGGGATCTGCAGAAAACATCACACTGGAATTGTGGAAACAGTCATGAAGAAGTACATCAGGGACTGGCATATATTCATCTTTGTAGCGTACACTGGAGTAAATTAGAGATGAGATTCATTCCTTCACTGTGAAAAGAGATAAAAATCTGAAATAGCCCATCCATGTGAAATCCCTACTTTTCCACACTGCTTTCCATCTCAAACCAGCACAAGAACAAAGATATTGTTGACTCTACTAAGGACCAGATTGAAACCAAGTAGAATATTTACTTTCAATAACAACTAAAAGCATGTTTGTAAATGTAAAGTAACTTCTAACACAGGTAAATGAAAAGTTCCATCTTCACTAATGAAAGGCTTTAGTGCTCCTTTTTTTTTTTTTTTTTCTCTAAAATCAGCATGTCCTCCATTGAGAAATTATTGCCTTTTCTGACATAACTTTTTTCTGCTTTTTTTGGTACATAAAAGTGTTATGTTCAGTGTAACTGTCTAAACAGGTCAGAGCAGAGTATAATCCTGCCCTATGCATTGCAAATGATGGGCCATATGATAAAAAAAATTGCAGATTACGTTATTCTGACCAGGAAAAAAAGTATAAAGAGAATCAGAACCTAGGGTCCATTGACAATTTTTGCAACTTCTAGGTGTTTGACTATGTCTGAGACGTTATGGGGAAAAAAAAAAAAAAGTATGTTAAAAGCTTGATCTCAGTTATGGAATTTTCCAGAGCGTTGGTGAGGTTTCCCCTCTCTCTTGGCAAGATCCTGACAGGCAGTACTGTGTGCTCATCCTCCCTACCCACTGGCTGAGTCAGAGGTTAACGGGGAAGCAGCAAGATCCCTCTGACCCAATTCACTGGCCATACTGTTAATGCACATGCCAGAAGACTTAAGCCATGCTTTGAAAAGCAGGCTGTATTAATTTGAAACAAATTACTCACTACTAGGATCTCAAATCCTTTATTTGCATGGTATTGGTGCCTCAGAATCACAGCCTGGCAGCAGCTCCCCCCGACCCTCAGTGAACTATGGCCCCACAGAGGAAACTGAGGTGACAGTCAAGTGCATGTAAGGCATTAACCTGTAAGAAGGAAGAACTAGGAAAGTGCTCTGGTCCTTACCTATAATGGGAACATATTTATGGTGCTTTAACAGTGGTGGCAGAGCTCTGCCTTCCCAGCCACTGGTAAGCAACATTCTATTTAAAGGGTTTGGGGTACATGATTAGATCAAAAATATTGCAGTGTAAATGTTCTCAGCCTATGCTGAGTAGCTGAGGATCATCACAGCCCTGGTGAGCTGTAGTGGAGCAAAGGAACCAGACCAACCTAGACAGGAAAGACCTTGATTTCCCAGGGGTGTTGATAAGCTTTCCAAGCTGGTACAACAGTTCTACAATCAACTTCCACATTCTCCTTGCAGGGTCATGTGACACAGCCAGCTGGTGACAGCAGGCACAATGGTATTTAGACAAATGAAATTTGTATTTAGACACATCCCTTTCGGAGGGCTGTGGGTTTTGAACCAGGGAGTTCAGGTTCTATTAAAAGACATTTAGGTCTTAATTACACTGGCAGTGGCATGATTAAAATTAGTGCTTCTTGACTTACTGCAACTCATTTTAGGAACACCAACCTTACTAAAGCATGAGAAGAAATATCAAACTTGTTTAAAAAAAAATAAACTTTACAACAATTTAAATATGCATATTTGTATTTTTCTGTTAGGGGAGGATTCCTTCTTGTAGCAGCACTCACTGACATCGCTAGGGGTGCCATGCACCCCGTACTGGGCCCTAGAGCTTGCCCAGTTTCTTTAGCTGTTAAATAAAAAAACCCCTTAATCCATAAATCTAACATCAGCCTCCAGAAATCAGCAGTTACTCACAGAAATACCAGAAAACATCAGATAGTAATTCCATCTGTAAGCCAGTGCACCACAATAAATGATTAAGACTGATTAAAAAGTCCAACCTTTTTAACAATATGAAAACCAAACCCTCATCTCAAATATTCTTCTTGCTCTGAAATTCCTCTTGCTCCTTGGTGTGCTGAGCAGTCCTGATCCTCTAAGATGTGCGTGGGAGGAAGTGGGCTGGAACTTGCTCCTTTTCCTCTTACTCTCTCTTCCATAAGTTTCCAGCACAGCAACTGCCAAACTGGAACCACTGTACTGGTTTAACATGAATTCCAGGCAGAGTACAAAGTCCTTAGTCTTGAAATACTGGCACAACACAGCTACTGCCTTTGCTAGATTCCCTATGCAGTTAATTCTGTGCAGATTTGTATAAAACCTGTCACTGCTTTATTTCAGTGCCTCAAAAGAGATGCTATAAATAATAACACAGTACTTGGAACCCTGAGGTTTTGCTTCTTTCACCTTACTTTTTCAGCCTTCCAGGCAAGATAACAGGACTAGCTTGTCCACCTTTTCTTCTGTTGTGTTTTCCTCTTCATTGCATTTTCAGGAAAGGTAGACCTACCCCTGCTGAAGATAATAATTGCACTTTCTCCCCCCCCCCAAGAACTGAAAGTTTAATATTCCAGCCCCTACTCACACAGTTCTTTCACAACTTAACTCTGTTATAATACTTCACCCTTCAAAAGGTCTTAAGCACTTAGAGGAGCTCTCATCTATTTGTTTGTTGACATTTCAGTTCTCTGAGTTACCTGAATACAGTGAACGCTGAATTGAACACTGTGTTTTAGAGAAAACAGTAGGAGTCAGTGAGGTGGAAAGACAAAGCAGCTTAAACTATCAGATTTGTATAATACATTGCAGGGATAATCACAGCTGGCAGCAGCTTTTTCATTTGTTGACCTCTTGCACTCGTGACTATACTCATTTTTAGAAGGTAAGTTTTCAAACTGGGCTACTTATACATATGTGACTATACTACTTATTTTATATGATTACTTAACAGCTTGTGATGCTTCTGGTACAAAAATTTTTCTTGAAGAAATTATATTTCTCAAAAATTACATCTATCTTTGGAAAGATGGATCTTCAAATGTTGCCAATAACGTAAGTATTTATTTCCAGCAGTATTTGGTCCAAATTATGACTAAACTTTTCTATCAGCCTTTCTAGACTGTTTACATGTTTCTCACCATGTGACCACTACTGAAGAGGTACCTATGCTGCTGCTAGCATGGCTTAAAAAAAACCAACCAAGCAAGCAAGCAACCAACCCCAACACAAAACCCTCTAACCCCCTGCCCTTTACATTTTTCCCTGATAATAAATCCCTCTGGAAGCAGAGGGGGCATTCTGCTAGCACAGACCTTTCATCCTGTTTGTTTCCACTATGTTAGTGACCCAATACAGAGATAACAGCTGTGATTATTTATTATTTGCAACAGAACCAAGCTTCAATCCAAGAACTTTTTATTAAAAGACAAAAACAAACAAAAAACCCCAAAAAACCCCCTTTGTAACATGGAGAAAGGAGATGATTATCTTTGCATTTTGAGCTCTCCAGTATTTCTTCCTCTTATGCTAACTGCTTTTTCACTGTGCCTGAGCACATGAAGCTACTGTTTACACACTGGTGCATACTGGCAAATTCTCTGCCAGCAAAACCTCAACTTTTGAGTCATTGTGTGCTTTATACTGCCACTTTCTATGTGGCTTTTTACACATATCTAAAATGAGCATTCATGTAGTCCCTTCTACTTTTGACAAGTTTTCAGAGTGAATTTACAGTAGTGAAGAACAAATGTTGAAATGACACAAACAGAAATTTGTGAAATTGTTTCTATGTTACACTTATGGAAAATACTAAGAGATAAAAAGAAAACTGTTAAGCAACTAAACTGTCTGAGCAAGTAAAATGTTTGCAGGGCTATCCCTTAGGGGTGGGACTACAACAAAAGCAAACTAAAATAATCTGTTTCCATTTGCTCACTTTGACCCTCAAGTTCTTTAGAGTTCTAGCAGCACACTTATAATAAGCTCTGAGTTCATCCACTCCTGCAAAAACCTCAGTAATTAATACAATTCAAACCCCTAAAATCTCTAAATCTTTTTAAACTAGTATTGGCAAGATTGCTTTGTTGCAATTTAGAAACCTATGTATACTGCTACCAAATACTTCTGAGCATTAATTCAATATGACTTTCAAATGAATCTTGCTTTTCTGCAATGGACATTGAAACAGTGCAAGCTATTAATCCAAAACATTTTTTATTAGCATCTTACATTCAACAAAACTGCTGTTTGCCAAATTAGTATGCACCATGACCTCTTTCTGAGAAGCAAAATGCTCCTCTCTCTTCTGTAACTGTGGCAGAGTTATACTGGACTTAAACATTCTGCACTGTTTGTGTATATGTTACTTAACCCAGCTGAAGCTGTAGATCTCTTCAAAAAGCTATTCACAACTTCAGCATGATCCCTCACTAAATCAGATTCCCGTATTCTTCAACATCTCAACAAGATTACAGCAGAGATAACAGAGAAGAACAGGAAGAAATAATGACAAAAACTACTATGTTTCTCTCTATTATTGAATAGCATACAATCATGATTTTATGGACTACAAGGGCACAACTACAAAAAATTAGAGTTCTGCATAAGTCTAGTATTTCTTACTGCTGCCTGCTCAGCACCATACACTAGGTTCTCTGCAGAGTTCTCTAATTGTCTTCCTTGAACAGGCATAAGTTAGGTAGAGTTTAAACAAATACTTTTACAGCTGTCTCTTACATGCAAATGTGCAAAACCAATTTCTATACAAGCCCTTTCCTAAACTACACAGGATTTCCTTAGACCTTTGGCTAGTGGTGAAGAATTAAGGTGAAAACCTCTGATCAACATTTCTTTTCTTTATCTTCATCCATTTTGTTTCCCAGAGAGAGAGAAAGGACACAGCTATTTTCCAAAAGCTTTGTTAGGAGAGGACTCAGTGCCACAGGACATATGAAAAGACATTTCATCTCACAAGCTTTGTGTGCTGTCACCTTCCTTATCACACCAACAGAATGGGAACGTCCCACAGCATGGCTGCAACCACGGCTTCCACACCACATTGTA
>JANIJG010003548.1:18574-38096 GCA_024611175.1 Megaceryle torquata
TTCAGACGGGTCTCGTGAGAGATCAAACAGCAATGGAGGGTCATGCTGGGTCACACCTTCCCCAAAACATGGGCAAATTCCTTTTCCATAACATGCCCCAGCTCCAGATGGATGAAAGACAGGGGTCACATAATGAGCCTTCCAGATTGCTCCACCTGGCAGGAAAGAAATCTTATGCACAACTACAAGGCAACAGAGGAAAGTGGAAAGGGCTTTCAAGCAATAGAAATACAGCTATTTACTAAGGAGACCTTTTCTCACACACCCTGGCACTCCTATCACCACAAATCAGATTCTCTCTGTGGAGTACTGACTTTGAAGATAGAAAACACTAGAAATATGAAGAAAACCACACTAAGTTTCCAGTGTAGTAGAAGACAGACTATATTCCCACCTCGCTTCATATAAGTTTGTTACTTACAAATACTTCTTTGCTGTAAGACATGTCTAGCTAGCCAGCCACTGTTATGTCATGCACAGTAATTTCAAGGATCTCAGAGATCAGTACTGATAAAACACCCATAATGCAATAAATTTGTCAATTATCAAGATGCTTATCATGAGGAGAAAACTCATGTATTGAAGTTACCATGGAGCAAACATTTATACTTACTGTCCTTTTGGTGCCATCGCACCGCATGCAAGTAGGACCCACAGTAGTGAAACAGGAACTCATGTTCTGACTTTTGAGCTCTTCCTTGAAGTAAAGGCATCAAGTTTCTCCCATCAATCACCCTAATGTAATGGAGAGAAGCATATTCAGGCAGGCAAAAACCTGACAGTGAACTGCATACTTATCACTGCCTTTGCATTGTCTGCAGTAGTGCGTGAGACAGCATACAGCAATCATTTGGTTATGGATTTAGAACAGCCAACAGACTGCCTAGCAAATACATAAACCTCTAGATTTCCTTTTTTTTTTTTTTTAATAGCTGAGTCAACTCATTTAATTTAGGAATATGTAAATAATACTTAGAGCTTGGTCTAGTGGGAAAAAAAGTAATTTATTTAGGAAATCAATATTGATCTCATAATTGTTTACATTTAGTAATTTTCAGTGGAGCTTAAAGAAATCTGTTGAGGAAGGATAGGTTTAATGACTTTAAGAGGTGTTTGTAAGGGTCCATAAGTCAAGTCAGGTGGTACCAAAACAACCTCAGCTGCCAATTCTTTCCAGAATGAGGCTGAACTAGGGTTTGAAATTAACACTTGGGCTTTGGCAGGAACAACTGCTCTGGCCACGCACACACACGTGGGCATATATGGTAGAGTTTGCTCAGTAGAATAAAATCTCAGACTGAGCTTGAAGCTAAGGAATATTTGTGGGATCTCCAAGGATGGTAAGAAACACGGTATATTTTTAGCAGTTAGCTCTCCTATCAATTTCTTTGGTGGAAATTATCTCCATACCTGTCCTGTGGCAATATTCCTCCAGCCAAATGAACAACTGTGGGATAAATATCCATGAGACTTGTAGGTTCATCAATAACTGTGCCTGCAGGTAACACTCCTGGCCACCTGAATACTCCTGGCACACGGATCCCTCCTTCCCAACCTCCCATGGCTTTTCCACCTGCAGTGAAATGAATCAACATACCATGTACTGATTAGTTGAGCAGCAATCATTTCTGGAACACAGTGAGAAAAAGAAACAAGCAAATCAGGAAACAGTCCTATCAGGGTGGGAGGCAGTGTGTGGAGAGAGAAAGAGGTAATAATATACAGGCATCGAGTTAGACAATAACTTTGTCAAGGAGATGTGTAATAGTGCTTGGACTTTACTGAAAGAAAAGGTAACTTTAAGATTAAAGCGCCTCTGTATGTCACCTATATTTCAATCTAAAAATATATCTCATTCCAGTCTCAATAGCTTCAGCCAGGCAAATTCATTATGTTTCTGATTCGAACAGTTGTGTAAAGTCACAGTGTTTTCCCTACCTTTATAAATACCATTCCAGCCACCTAGCTGGACAGATCCGTCCTGAGCCTCCAAGTGTCCTCCATGATCAGAGGCAAAGTATGTGAATGTTTGATTTGTCAAACCTTCTTTGTCAAGTGAATCCAGAATTCTGCCTTAAATTGAAGAAGACAGTAAGGATCCTATTAACCAATTAAAAGATCAAGCCACATTTGAAATGTTTCAGTAATAATAAGTTGCAATGCCCTATAAGAAGTTTTTAACAGCTTAGATTTCTGTAGGTATTTTGGCCTTATTAATTACCCTGCTTTAAAATACACGTATGGCTGAAACAAATCCTTTGTGAAGAATGCTTACCTACCATCCAGTCCATTTCTTCTACATTGTCTCCATATAAACCATGACGGCTCTTCCCAAGAAATTTTGCAGTGGTAAAGAGAGGGGTGTGAACGTGTAAAAAGGAAACAAAGAGGAGGAACGGTCCATTCCTGTTTCTTAAAAACAAATAAACAAACAAATAGTTTTTGGCATGTGTTTGGAATATATTGAAAGGTTTCACATTCATCCAGACACAGATGTTTGGTTGAAATTGTACCCATATCTAATGCATTCCCATTGACCACAGTTGACCATTTTATTTTTGCATGAAATATAGGCAAGAAAGACCCTTTTAAGACAGATTATTTTCAAATTTCAGTGTATAAACAGGCATAGCATTTGCACAGTGCTTAAATAAATTAGATGTCTAACTCTGATGCCTTTTTAATTAAATGTAACTGGATACAGTCTCATATTTACTTTAATATTAATGTAGCCTTTCTAAGATGGTCACTTAGAATCTTCAGTATATTTGTTTTCACAAATTTTAGGAAAAGAATAGTTGCTTGCTTTGTTTTATAGAAAGACATCTGATGCACAGATTATAGAAGACTGTGAAGGCAGACCTTGAATCTAGAAAATGAATGACCTTACATGTCTTCCTTCTCAGTCCATAAAAATGGATTTAAGGTGTTTTGAGATTTTTATATTAAATAATTTTGATTCATACACACTTCATCTAGATGTTCTGTAGGGTTTATGAAAAAAAAAAAAGCACAAATGAGCCTTGTAGAGTGAAGTGTAAAAATTAGCTGGTTAATCTTGGAGCAAATATAGTAATTATAGATTACAGGGCATACTGAGATGGTCACATACCGATTGGTTGAAACGCATCTAATTTACTGGAGCATCCAATGTGAGACAGTTGCAGTTAAAATTTATGTGCATTGGGTTTCTAAATAGAGAACGTGGATATGAGTTTCAAAGCAGTTCTCATGATAAAATTATAGTTAGTGGAGAAAAATATTCTATTTTTAAGTGTCCAGAACACCCTGTCCCCTTTAAAGAAAACTACAGACAACCATTTACCTTTTGATAAATGACACTGCCTCCTTCAGCATGAGGGAAGCCGTCCTCTCTAACCTCATTGGCTGCTCAGTGACATCATGGTTCCTCATCAGGATACAGTTCCAATACTGTACAAAGCCATAACTGGAGTACCAAGAAATGAAGAAAAGGCCACCCATCAAAGTAAAACAGGAAATTATCTTCCAGTGGATGGAAATCAAACCAGTCAGTTTTCCAGCAGTGAGAGTGAGCACAGCAAGGATAGTTATCTGACTGTAAAGCCAGAGCTTAGCTTGAAGGGCTACATCCAGCTCTGGAGGTTTGTTTTCTTGACAGTTGTTTAGAAGTGTGAAAGGCATACCATAAAAGTAGTCAAAGCCATGACTGAGAGGATGGTGACAGTGATCATTGAAGGTTTCACAGTTTACACCTTGGTGCCACTTTCCTGAAAATTTTCAAGCATGAAAGAAATTAGAACATTAATGTGGACAACTCAAAAGAAGCCAAAGATAGCACTGTTAGCATCTGTTTGGGAATTAGGCAAGTCACTGTTTTTCAACAAAGCATCCACGCATTCTCATCGTGCACAAAGATGCTGGGTGAAACCAGTGCCTGATCAGGTGAATGTCATAACATAGCAAGAAATCCCTAAATGGTCAAGGGATAAATAGAGAAATTTGCAAGATGTTCAGCTACTGAGGTACTAAGGGACACATAAGGATGTAATTTCATTACTCTTCAGGGAGCATCAGGGTATTAAGGTAGTATAACTTGATGGCTGCTTTTAATTCTCTTCTGAACTTTCAGTTCACAACTTCATTTTAACATAGAGCAGATAATGGCAAGACCCAGTAAAATTTTGGCCAATGTAAACATACAAGCATGACCCTACACCATATGAAAAATCTGCAAACCAACCTGTCACTCTATATATTCCCAAAATAGAGCAAGTAGACAGAAACTGTTGTCTACTTAGAAAATGTGCTGGATCAAAGGACCCTGAGATTTGTTGGGTTATGTGATTGCCAAGTAATCACAGACTCATCCAGGAAGACTACAGTTCATTAGCTCCAGCACCTGGAGATGACAATACATTAGGCACAGCTGGCCCCAACCGCCCTAGCTTTAAGGGACACAGTCCTTACCCTACCTACCCATTTATGTGAAGGGATCCATTACAGAGTACTTGTCACTTGACAGTAATAAAAGGGAATGGAAGGGAAAAAAAGAGAGATTTTTGCCAGCTGATTTTAGAGCTATTTGGCCAAAGAAAGATGAATCTTGAAATTATTGAGGTCTGACCTAAGTCACAGACAGGAAGGTGCTCTGGGGCAGTTTTTCCTTGACACCTTTGCATTTTGGCTTCATCTGAGGAAACAGATACCATATCATGATTCTTGGGACCTAACAACCTTACCTGTGAAATGCTTGTGTTACATTACCTCCTCTGGGAGTATAAACTTTTTTCCTTTCCTTCCCTTCTCTATCCTCTTTTGTATCTCTACTTCTTGCCTCCTAAAGGCAGATGAAGTACTTAAAGACATTGTTTTGTTTGGAGCAATCTCTACATTAATAAAACTCTCACACTGGATCAACCTTTCAAAAATTTTAGGCCAAGTAAAATAAATGCTCACTCATTATAATCATGAGATAATTTTTAATTCTTCCTGTTTGAGGTGCCCTATACAGGCAATACCATTGTCTTAATACTCTTTAGATTGAGGTATTTTTAATCTTCTTACAAGTAAGTGGCGTTCCTCCCCCCCCCCCCCCTTTTGGGGAGGACTCATATCTGCGAGTAACAGACCCCTTTGGGCAATTACAATCCCTAAATTCCCTTCATATAACTAGTTCATTCTTCAGGGTCATGCTGGAACATTTTCCCTTACCTATCAGTCCAGTGGTATAACCTTGTTGCTGCAGCAGCCTGGCAAACGTTGTTTCATTAGCAGGGAGTCCTCCTGACCCGGCATTCCACTGCAGTGCCCGGTACCTGTTGCTGGATGCCATCCCTGACAGAAACAGCTCTGGTCATTCCTGCAGGCCTTTTGCTGTCTGCCAGCTGAGGCTGGGCTGCTCCTGCCAATCTTGGCATCAAGAGCTCAACCTGAAGCCAGCAGAGCTCCTCACAAGACAAAGCCACACATATCTTGTAGGCAGTCACATCACATTATCAATAGTGTGTTTCAAGTACTTCAGATAGTCAAGAATTATATTTCAAAACAAATACTGCTTGGCACCAGTGTTACCATCAAACAGAGAATAAACGGTGACAGTATATAGTAAGTTTTATATTCTGCCTTTCTGAGTAACTGTGATAATTTAGTCTCTCCACTCTTCATCTAAAACAAGAGATAACTGTTGCATTTCCTTACTTCAGAGAGATGTTGTATCATGTTCTGTGAGAGTTCACCCAACATACACACTGATTTTGCACTTAGCTCTCTAAGTAGGCATCTAATTTTCCTATATAATGCCTGGTGAGAGACAGATTTCTATAAAGTCCTCCAAAAGGTGTCTTAGGCAGGTGGGAATGGACCCAACACTGCATTTTCACCAGTTTTGTGACTTTCTGCAGTGTTGACAATGAACTTGCCCACTTCTCTTGGGAGCCCTGTTTCAACCATCAAGGGGTATTCCATTAGTTTGCCCCAGGCTGCATTGCACTAAAGAAGTGACAGGTATAACTGCTGTTGGTATTTCTGCATACCTATTTTCATCATATAGGTCTCCTACATCCTATAAAGTCAGGCTAAAGCTCTGTCAGCTGGTGAGGCAGTGGTTCCCATTCAGAAGCTACTCACAAAAAGTCTGAGCCTCTAGCAGTGTATTTTCTATCTCAGGTTAAGAAAATAGCAGAATTTTCCTGTTCCAGTATTTATCAGATATTACAGTATGTCAGTCACATTCACAGAAATCTGTAATTCAAAATGGGCCCAACCTGATCTAATGGGGTATCTGCCAGTGAGGAAAGCTGCTCTGCTTGGAGTGCAAAGAGGAGCTGCAGCAATGTGCTGAGTAAGTTTCACTCCTTCTCTTGCCAGGTGGTCAATGTTTGGGGTCCTAAAAAACATTTTCAAGTTTAATAGAAGAAAGGTAATTTGAAACTTATCTTAATAAATTGTCATGAAGAACTAGAGCTTTGAACATTTCCTAAAAAAACCAATAAAAATATCTATTTATCTTCTTTACAGACTCCAGGACTGCTATAGTAACAAGTTTGATACAATGGGTGAAGTGGATTGTAGCCACTAGGGAATCCATTCTTCGGACACAGTCATAGAGTGCAGTTGGCAACACTGAAAAGAAACCTAGGCATGTTGGTACTGTTTAGCTTGAAAATAAAACTGAAATGGAATTATCTAAGAAATGCTGTTATTTTTCTATTCCAATACTTCAAATAGATCACTTTTGCCAGCACATTTAGACCCTGAATTTCAAAGTTTGAGAGAATCTCACAGGGGTGTCTGAACCAAGACCTTCTGTCCATGTTTTAAACACGTGCTATTTATTTCATAATATAGCAATATCTTTACATAATTAAATTTCTATCATAGCCTAGCTCTCCCAGAATAATGGACTACAACACTACAAGAGGCCTCCCTACTGTCTTCACTACCAGCAGAGGAGGACAACAGAGTTCCACAAGCATATTTGCATTTCTCTGTACAACCTCAACATCATGTGAGGGAGATGCATCCTAAACATGCCAACATAATGTCTGTGCTCCACTTGGAGGACATGAATCGAGGCTTGTGAATGTGCTCCCAATGCCCATTCAGTTCTACTCTGTCTTTAATTTTGAAGGAATGCAATCACTAGTTTTGAAGGCACATAATCATATAATAAAATCTGTGGGACAGTCCACACGAGTCTGGATCAGAGTGTTTTGGAGGGCATGGCAAGCAAGAGGATGAGGAATTATGGAAAAGCCCTGGGTTGATAGAGTAAGGCTTAACTATGCATGAAAAGGAATGAAGAAATTCATGCATGAGAAGAGAAAACAGTAACTGTAATACTAAAAGAACTGTCTGGAGAGTTAGCACATGGAGAAGGGGGTGGGAGGAATTCCCAGAAAGAACTTACAAAAAAATCAAAATGAAAATACAGTTTTTTATCTTTTTCTTTCACTGCACACTGTTTACTTGGGCCCCAATCCTATGTGCATATATACAAGTACTTAAATACACAATTACTAGAGCCTTGGATTAAGAGATGAAGAACATTTACTTATTTTATAATTAGGTTAAATTACAAAGGGTAGGTATTCTATAGTGTTAAATATATTGTGCTGAGAGATCTTTTACCTTATGGTATTGTTCCCATAACAACCTATATCTCCAATGCCAAGATCATCAGCCAGAAACAGAAGTATATTTGGTTTAGAGTCCATAGTTACACTCGAGCCAAATGTGTTCCGGAATAAACATGAAGTCAGTGCCATTAGGAGGTACTTCCTGAAACACAACAAAACTTCTTACATATGTGACTTGTAAGGGTTAGAGAGTGATAGGAGCCCTCTGGCAGCAGAGCTCAAGCATGAAACACAAAACTGTTTCCCAGCCCAGCTTTCAGTGGGAAGAAGGACAGAGCTTACAGGTTCCATTTCTTCCATCTCTACCACCTACATGACTCTAGTCAGAGAGGCTGCAGTAGCCTTTCTACAACCCAAGAAGCAAGGACAGAAGTGAAAGCTGCCACCATGTTACTCATTTGGCCCAGGAATCTTCAACTTGAGTCAGTTGCATGGATTTCAAAAAGTATCAAAAATTTCAAAAAGCTGAGAAAAATTAGTGCTTCTAATTTTCATACATTCTATGAGAATTCAGGTTGTGTTCCAGTCACTCTGAAATTTTCTGAGTATCTTGTCTCCAGTGAATAAAGCAGTTTTAATTATATTTGGAAGGGAACTGGAAAAATCTAAATAAACTCTTCTCTCCAACTCAAGAAAAACTTGAAGTTGAAGCCATCTCCTCTACTGCCATTCTAAGATGCCAGCTGGTCCCCATGCCAAGATCAACTACATTAAATTTATGCAAAAAACAGTATTTCTGAAGAAAATAGTATTTATTTTTACACATACATAACAGACTTTTTATATAAATATGCCTAAAAAGTTTGAAGCTACACATTCCTCCAGGTAAGCATTGCAGATCAACAGTCCTAAAACCTGCTATTGGATTGATTTTCACTTGGACAGAGTTACCATTGCAATATGTACTGATGCTGCTGGACATTGGGCAGCAGCAACTCTCTAGCTCAGACTGAAAAAGCCCCTGCAAATCGTTCTAGGATTTGCAGTTTTTGTATAAAAGATCTTCACTCCAAAATATGTTTATGAACAAAGTAAACATCACCTCTAATGGGCAAAACCAACACACATGACTTCCTGTAAACATGACTGTGAAATCCCAGTTGTAAATAAGTAGCCAGCAGCTGCAGTATTTTAATCATCCAAGAGCAAAGTTCCAGCTGGGTTTTTTTTGTTTGTTTGTTTGTTTGTATGTTTTACTACTAAGTTACAACAGTGATTTAGAAAGCTCTGGTGAAACCTTACTTTAGAAACATTATGGGCAACTTCCATCTCTGTACTTGGACTACTCATTTTAAGGAAAGAAGAATTTTCTAGTTGCCAATGTTTTATCTCCTAAGATTTACAGGGCATTACAGGGGTATAATGAGTCCTTTCAGTGTGCTGATACATTCAGTTAGAGCTGCAGGGGGAAGGCCTCTAAAGGACCACTTCAGTCACACAGGAATTCTTTACAAGCTAGGGACAACAGTACTGCTTCCACCTTTGTTACATTAAAAAAAAGAGAGAGAGAGAGAAATAATTATGAAATCTACTTTTACTGATGTCTGCAGCCCCATTCTAGTATTTTATTTTCTTGAAGTTTTAAGTACCAGATATTTGCTTATGCCTGTGGTAATCCTGCTTGTGGATTAAACAGCGTCAAGGATAAATTCCATCTTGGGTAACCTGCTTACAGTTCCAAGCCCCTATGCTAAGCTGTTATGTAACATTACTATATAGTATAAAGTAAGGATGCTTAGAGTTCAAAGTGATCATCTTTCAGCAATATATGGAGGAAGAGTGCAAGAATGTTTAGTTAGTAAACACTGATAAATCTTGAAAGCAATAGGGATGAAAGAAAATAGAATATAAAACATGCATATAGATACATACTTATATACATATATAAACCTTTTCAGAATTACCTAGAAAGCTACTTCTGGAAATGATAAAGGCATTGTCAGAGACTTACACCTGGGAGACATACTTCATTGTTTAAAAATACAAAGACATTAAACAAGTATATAACTAAGATGGTACTAAAATTCATTTGGCAGCTAGTATTACTAAGTGATTTTACAACATATGCTTAAAGAATCAAGTAAGTGCAAACCACCAGGGAAACACAGGTCACTATTTATGTAACTTTTATTTAATCAGAGAATCACAGAATGTTAGGGGTTGGAAGAGACCTCTGAACATCATCAAGTCCAGCCCCCTTCCAAAGCAGGACAAAACTAGAGCAGATCATGCAGAAATGCACCCAGACAGGTCTTAAAAGTCTCCAGAGAAGGAGACTCCACAACCTGTCTGGGGAGTCTATTCCAATGCTCTACAACTCTTACAGTAAAGAAGTTCTTCCTCATGTTGAGGTGGAACTCCCTGTACTCTAGCTTGAATCCATTGCCCCTCATCCTATCACAACACACAAGTGAAAAGAGGTTGTTCCTGCATTCTTGACACCCAGCCCTTATGTATTTATAGACATTAACTGGATCCCCTCTCAGTCTTTTCTTCTGCAGACTAAAAAGCCCCAGGTCTCTCAGCCTTTCCTTGTAAGGCATGTGTTCCAGCCCCTTAATCATCCTTGTAGCCCTTCATTGGACACTCTCAAGTAGCTTTCTGTCCCTTTTGAGCTGGGGAGCCCAGATCTGGATGCAATACTCCAGGTAAGGTCTTACTAGGGCAGAGTAGAGGGGGAGAAGAACCTCCCTTGATCTGCTGGACACACTCTTCTTAATGCACCAAGGATACCATTTGCCTTCTTGGCCACAAGGGCACATTGTTGTCCCATGGATAACTTGTTGTCTATTGGGACTCCAAGGTCCTTTTCCATGGAGCTACTCTCTAGCAGATCGCCATGACTTACAAGACTTATTATGGACTTACACTACAGCTGAGCTCCCAGAGCTTTATTGACAATCATCTTCCGAGGACAGGTTAGAAACCACCAGCACAGGAAATCAGATGTTCAAAAAAACCCCCTACTGGACTATAAAATTTGTTGTGTGTACTTGCCTTAGAATTATTTTCTAAGATAAAACTTCTGTGCTCAGTGCAGACCAACAGCATTATGATATTATAGCATTCTTCTGTTCAAGAAATCTGCTCCTCCTTCAAGATCTGGTGGCAGATGGGGTATATTTGTCCCAAAGTGGGGAGAAGGATTTTATTGCAGGAGTTGGCTGGGCTCATTGACAGACCTTTAAACTAGATTTGAAGGGGGAAAGGGGAAAAATCAGGCTTGTGGGAGACAAGCCTGGGATGTTTGTGGGACAGTGTGCCAGATCCACTGCTATCTCAGGGGTCATAGGGGACAGTGGGCCATGTGACAGGGAAGACGCAAGGGCTATTGATGAGCCAGGACTCACAGTAGTGCCTGAGAATGATCAAGCGGGGACTAGACCCTTCCCATGCCAAAAGGTGCGCCAACTAAAATGCATCTATGCCAATGCACATAGCATGGCCAATAAGCAGGAATAGCTTGAAGCTATCATCCAGTGGGAAAACTATGATGTAATTGCCCTTATGGAAACATGGTGGAATGAATCCCATAACTGGAGTGCTGTGTTGGATGGCTATAGGTTTTTCAGAAGGGAATAGGCACAGAAGGAAAGGCGGTGGTATGGCCCTGTATGTTCAGGAAGGTCTCGATTCTCTTGAGCATGATGATGATGGTGATGATAGAGTTGAATGCTTACGGGTAAGAATCAGGGTGAAGGCTAACAAGGCAGATGTCATGGCAGGGATTTGTTATAGACCATCCAATCAGGATGAAGACACTGATGAAGTGTTCTACAGGTTGCTGGATAAGGTCTCCGAATTGCTAGCCCTTGTTCTTGTCAGGGACTTCAAGTTACCAGATGTCTGTTGGAAATACAATACAGCAGACAGAAAGCAGTCCTGGGAATTCTTGGAGTGTGTGGAAGATAACTTCCTAATATAACTGGTGACTAAGCCAACTAGGGAAGGTTCTCTACTAGACCTCCTATTTGTGAACAGAGAAGGACTAGTGGGAGATGTGAAGGCTGGTGGCCATCTTGGCCAAAGTGACCATGAGTTAGTGGAGTTTTCAATTCTTAGGGAAGTAAGGAAGGAGGTCAATAGAACTACCTCCTTGGACTTCCAGAAGGCAGATTTTGGCCTGTTTAGGAGATCGGTCAATGGCGTCCCTTGGAAGGTAGCCTTCAGTGATAAAGGAGTCCAGGAAGGCTGGACATTCCTCAAGAAAGAAATCCTCAAAGCACAGGAACTAGCTGTCCCTGTGTACTGTAAAATGAGCTGGTGTGGTAGAACACCAGCCTGGCTAGAGAGCTTTGGACAGAACTCAGGAAGAAAAGGAAAGTCTACCAGCTATGGAAGAAGGGGCAGGCAACTCAGGAAGAGTACAAGGTTGTTGCAAGGTTATGTGGAGAGAAAATTAGAAAGGCCAAAGCTCAGCTAGAACTTAATCTGGCCAACATCATTAAGGATAATAAAAAGTGATTCTATAAATACATTAACAGTAAAAGAAGAGCTAAGGAGAATCTCAACAATCTACTGGACGTGGGAGGGAACCTTGTGACCAAGGACAAGGAAAAGGCTGAGTTTCTGACTGCCCACTTTGCCTCAGTTTTTGTCAGTAATATCAGCTGCTACCTGAGGGTCCAGCTCCCTGTATTGGGAGATGGGGATGGGGATCAGAATGCAGCCCCCATAATCTAGGAGGAAACGATCAGTGACCTATTGTGCCACATAGATGTGCACAAGTCTATGGGACCAGATGGGATCCACACAAGGGTATTAAAGGAGCTGGCAGAAGTACTCACCAAGCCACTCTCCATTATTTATCAACAGTCCTGGCTAACCGAAGAGGTCCCAGTTGACTGGAAGCTAGCAAATATGACACCCATCTATAAGAAGGACTGAAAGGATGATCCTGGGAACTACAGACCTGTCAGTCTGACCTCGGTGCTAGGGAAGGTTATGGAGCAGGTCATCTTGAGTGCCATCACATGGCACATACAAGACAAACAGGTGATCAGGCCCAGTCAGCATGGGTTTATGAAAGGCCAAGAAGTCCAGTGGTATCCTGGCTTGTATTAGGAACACTGTGGCCAGCAGGAATGGGGAGGTGATTGTCCCCCTGTACTCAGCACTGCTTGAATATTGTGTTCAGTTCTGGACCCCTCACTCCAAGAAGGACATAGAAGTGCTGGAGTAAGTCCAAAAAAGGGCAACAAGGCTTGTGAAGGGCCTAGAGCACAAGCCCTGTGAGGAGTGGCTGAGGGAGCTGGGGTTGTTGAGCCTGAAGAAAAGAAGGCTGAGGGGAGACTTTCTTGCTCTCTACAACTACCTGAAAGAAGGTTGGAACGAGAAGAGGGACAGCTTCTTCTCCCTGGTGATGTGTGACAGGACCAGAAGGAATGGATGCAAGCTGCGCCAGGGGAGGATAGGCTGGATAGTAGGAAACATTTCCTCACTGAGAGGGTTATCAAACATTGGAATGGTCTGCCCAGTGCAGTGGTGGAGTCACCATCCCTGGAGGCATTTAAATTATGTGTGGACCTCATACTCAGGGACATGGTTTAGTGGTGAGTTTGCAGTGTTGGGTCAAAGGTTGGACTAGATGATCTTGAAGGTCTCTTCCAACCAAAGACATTCTGTGTTTCTCCGATTTCACAGGGAAGTTATAAGAGCCTGCATAAGAGTCTGGCACCTCAGACTACTTCTCTAAGGACTTCTATAAAGGGAGACACAACTTTAGAACAGTGTAGGGGTCACTGTCAAGGAGGAATTAAAAAAAAAGAGGGAGGGGAGGGAAGAGAGCAATGATGACATTATTGTTAATAGAACCTGATTTCCTATGTCGGAGTAAGGAAGGCAACAACAAAGACTTAAAGCATATGAAGCATCAGGAAAAGTGATTCTTTGAACCCAGGATTGCTTGGGAAAAAAAGGTGGGTCAATTCAAACAACACAATTCTAATTCTTCCAAGTGGAAACAAATACATGCAGGGAGGAGACAAATCTGTTTACCTGAACATAATGGCAGCAGTGGCTGTGCAAGGTAGTGGTGAAATCATCTCCTGGTAGGCAGCAATCCTGAAAGTAAGTTGAGCTTGTTATAAGCAACAAATTGAGCACATCTACCAGTGTGATGTTGGAGGAATTAAAAATAACTAAATCAATCCTTATATTTCTTTACAGAAGAGGGACTATCGAGATGACTTTACCTCAGAGAAACAAGTACTCATGGGACCAAACTGAATACTGACCAAAATGGGCTATTTTCAAAGTGAAGTTTAAGAACCAGGGAGGGGGCAGAAAACCAAACATAACAATTGAAGACTGGAAAAATATGTTTCATTTTGACAGAAAAGAGCTCAATTAAGAACAAGATAGTAAAGATTAATTAATGCATAAATGCATCAGGAGTAAACACAGGTATTTGAAAGCTCATCAATTTTGCTGAGATAGAAATGGTATTCAGAAGGCAAAGTCAGAAGAATAGAGCACACATTTTCTCTAAGCAAGCCAATTTATTATTCAATCCAAGCAAAGTGCAATATAATCATGACCTTAAATTGAAGAAAAAAAACCAAAAAAAAACCTGTAAAGAAACACAAGTTATGGGACTCCCATAACAGACAGCTGAAATTTAACAGTTCACTGTTGCTCTGATCCTGTTTACTACCTAATACAAACTCCATAGTATCTTCCATAGAAGGCATTTTGAGACATTTTTTTTTCTAAGCTACCTAAAGGAGTTCAATTAAATCTCATTTTAATACTCTTACCTAAAGAGTTCAAATAACCTGAAGAAAGTGGTCCTTGACTTCAAAAAAATTGCTTCTCAACAAACCACTCCTTTTTAATTTCCAGGTTGCAGTTAGTTCTCACACTGATAAGTGACCCCACTATATAAATTCTGGCTCATATAACCCTGAAGCAATCTTTACAGAATCATAGAATGTTAGGGTTGGAAGGGACCTCAAAAGACTGTCTGGTCCAACCCTCCCACCAGAGCAGGATCACCTAGAGTAGGTCATACAGGAATACAAATTTTTTGATTGATTAGTCTGTGCACGGACAAAGGGGACTGAATATATGTAGTGATACTAAGTTACTCGCAACAGAAGTCTCCCCAGCCAAAGAATCACTGGAGGCAACTATGGATTTCCCAAAGGCTAACAGAACTGCTTATTTTCAAGCTGATAGCAAGCAGTCTTGCAATTTATCACTGCTGTTATTACTTGATTTCAGATGAAGTGTTCTCAAATGCCATTCTTAACTACAAGCTTTATTACTTCAATGACAGACAGAAGTACACAGCATCAGTTATTCAACTTAGTACCTCCACATGAAAAAACATAGGACTGTATAATAATTCAGTCTAAACATTTCTGCCACAAGGCCAACTATGAGGCCAAACCTAGAGAGTCATGAACTGCAGGAACTGGCCAGCACAACTTTGTGCAGATACACTCCCCTTAGTTAAACAATTTTAATTGTCTGTGAAACTTATCCAAAACTTAACATCTTCTGCAGCTGATACTACACAACTGTCCTACCTGTTCTTTCTCCAAATTGGTCACCCATTAACAAAGGCTTAATCGACTTGCAATACAATTCATTTAACCTGCCAGGACTGTCACAAAGCCTCCAGCTGCCTGAATAGTCACTTGAAAAAGAAAAGCAAAAGAAGCTTTTATGTGGTATATGAAGTGGCTGAATTGGGTGGACCTATCTCAAATGGATCTGTAGCAACTCCAAGTAGTATTATATAGCTTTTTTTAGCCTGCTGCCTTCTTCAGACCTCTTCCCCCCCCCCCCCCCTCCCGTGCTGCTTTAGAGAAAGCATGCTGCAAGCCCTGAAACTGCTAGAAAATTAACCCCTTCTTCCCCCACAGCAGCTTGGCTGCAGGCAGTTCCCCCAACCTCCAAATATTTCGCTTGCTGAACACATTCCCAGTTTAGAGTCTATCCTTGAAACCTTACAGAGAAGAAAAAAAAGACAAGGCTTTGCTTCAAAAATATCTGCCCATGGCCAAATTATTTATTGAAGCCAGACATATCTCATGTTTCAACCTCATCCCCAGTATACAGGCAACACCACTATTCACTGTGGGAATCCAGCAAACTTGAAAGGAACTTCTCATTGTTACAGATGTTCAGAGATACAGCTCCAACAATAAAATTTGGAACAAGCTTTTGTCAGTTAAGCCAAAAGTCATCAGTCAGACACATCAAAACAATTAGCTTTCTTGTTTTCTTTGTCTAATTTCAGATACTGAAGAAATTTATTTGCATACTGATGCAAAACCAAAACAAAAGCCCAAACCCTTTATTACTTAGTTATAACAAAAGTGAATTATAAGTATTAGGAGAAGCCTTCTCAAGTAATATGTGGAGGTATGTTGCTGCTTAGCTGTTAGCCAAAGCCTTCTATAAAAACCTACTACACAACAGGATAATCACATTCAACAGTAAATTAGAATGTAATTAAAAATTCTGAGTTTAGCTTGCATTACAGTTCTGGAAGACACATATACAACATGCTGTTCCACCTTGTCCCTTTCCTCCCTCTCTGCCATAGCTTCCAGGCATACAGATGCTCAGGAAGGAGAGGCAACAAATGAGGAAGGAGAGAAACAAAGAAAAAGTCCCCAGCTGGTGTGAACAGTCCCTTGCTCAGTGCTTGCAGCTGGTGAGACAGAAACAGGAGCTGGTCATCAACTACAAAACAAGAAATGTCGTTACAAGAAAGGTAAAAAACAAATATCAAGAGCTTCTCAGGGCTTCTCTTTTTCTCCTGTCCATTCTACATTCTGAGGGAATCAGCTGCAACAGTGCTTGGTCGGGGGATATAGTTTGCACTAACCCAGACAATATCAGTAGTTATCTGTTACAATGACATAACATCATATTACCACTTAGCGTTGTGCATTGTCAGTAATGACAACTCTTGTGGCAAAGCAACACAAATTTTTTAGTTTATTACAGCTGCCCTGCTCTGGCCTTGCTGCTGCAGAGCAGCACCCTGCCTTCAGAGCAGCACTAGAAGAGGATAGTCTGGCCGTAGGCTTTAAATTAGCTCATGTCTTTTCACATCATTATTAGCACTCCCTGGTCCAAATAATCTAATTGTGCCTTTTGGATTTAAACTACTCAGATTGGAACTTGCGGCTTTCCATACAGCCAGCACAAGAGCAATGCATAAGGGTGGAAAATTGCAGACAGAGACAGGGCAGACAAATGAGCTAAAAATAAAAAAGCAGCAAGTAGGAGAACGACTTCTAGAGAAATAGGGAAGGTCACATGGAAACAATCTGGAGGCAAACTATCGACTTCTGTATGCCAGAAGGATACAGAAACCCAGTAAAGCCACAGTAACTGTAGCAATAATAGGAATAATAATAATAAAAAAGCAGAATACCTGCCATTCACCACCTAACCCTCTAAACACTGGAGTTGGCTTTGAAAAGCTAAAAAGGGAAGGAAAAGAGAGCGTGTTAATTATTGAGACGTCCCGCTCCTCCCCCCCGACACCCTCCGACGCGGCTCACACCTCGCCTTTGCAATTGACGACCTCCCAGAGGATCCCCGGGCTGCTGGCGTACAGGGCCGGGCCGCGCTGCGCTGCCTCCACCCCCACTCGGCCGGAGGTTAGCAGAGGAAGGGGGAGCAAGAGCGGAGGCCGGGCGCCGGCCAAGACACACAGCCCTGCGGGGCAAGGTTCAGTCTCTCAGCACAGCTGCTTCAAACGCGCCCGGCAGGACACGGGCTGGATGCCACCGCGAAGGCCCCGGCCCTGGCGGCCGCTCGACCCTGGGACCTGCCGGCAGCGCTGCCCCGCGGCTCCCGAGCACTTGGGCTCGGTGTAGAGCGAGGGCAAATTCACCCCGTTCAGAGTGCTAACTTTGTGTGAGGGAGGAGGAAAAAGGTCCTTCCACGGAAAAAAAACCAAAAACCGGTGACGACTTTTATAAAATGATTAGTATTTCATTTAAATAAAAAGCTGATCTTTTACTTACTCCATACTCGCTCACTCAGTGGAGGAGCTTTGCTGTGTGTTTCCTCTTCGTCCTAGGCCTTCTGATCTTTGCTTCTACAAAGAGCTTTTCAAAAGCAAGGTTTGTATATTCATACCACAGTAATGGGTGGGTGTTGGGTCTCCTTTAAAAATCAAAGGTATTTCATCCTGCCTGTTGCTGGGGAGGGTTTCCCTGCCTGCTTCTGGTGGCTTGTGCTGAATAAGGAAGAACTGTTTTAGAGTAGAAACTGGAAATGCAGCTCCTGTAACAACTAAGGCCAATGGAAAGAGCTTTAGGGGTAACTGAGTGGAAGATCATAAATCACTGGCAGTGAGTGAGACTGCTGCCATGTGGACAGCCACAGTATGGATGGAAGCAAGACAGCCGTGGCTAATGCAGAGGGTTAGCCAGCTAGCTGTGTTGAGATCAAAGAAAATTAATCATCATAGTATCCTGTTGGTGTATGTGTACCAGCTCTGGCAGCCTGCCTAATTCCCTATTATGTTGTTATAGATCCTGTTTGTGAGTTCTCTCCTCTGCCAGTGCTAATACATGCGTGGCTGCACAGTCTGACTTTGCCATGCCCCTTCACAGGCCCTTCGATCCATCAGACCCCTCTTTTTACTTGCTATGTGTGCTTACAGTGGTTTAAAAAGAGGGTACAAAAGTGTTAGGCCGTAATCCACTGCGTAAGGGCTTTATTCAAAGAAAGACAGAGGAAAGGATAGTGGTTTTTGGTGTAGATGTAGTCCTGCTCAGTGACCAAAATAAATATTAATATAAAATACCTTGTCAAGGTGGAGAAAACAATTAGAACTTATTAATTAGACCTTGATAAATACAGTGTGTCAGTACAATGAGATTCACAGCATCATTGGTGGGTACAGTGCATGAATCTCAAGAACAACATTAAGGACATAAATGTTTATCTGGATTTGGCAGTAGCAGTTGCACTATTTTCCTCAAGAACCAAGAACTTCTGCCCAAAGGAGTAATTGGTAGAAGTAATTGAAGCTGGGAGAAGCTCATGGAGCGAGAAATGAGAGTGCAGGGGAGGAGCCTTCAGCTCAAATTAGGATAAGGACACTCCTAAGGAGAGAGGGATGCTTGTGTACATCAAGGAGCAGATATTGAGGTAAAGCTTCGGAAATTATAAAGAGAAGGAGTTGGGTGGTTTTGAGGGACTTGGAAAGAACTAGGTGGAAATTTTACAACAAGGAAGCAGCGGAAAGTTCCTGTGTTACAAACCAAGACTGAAGGAAAGGACCCACACTGCAAAGACATGGTGAAGAAAGTCAGGATTTGTTTTCATCCCCTTATTCCAGTGTAGATCTGATCACACCATTCCCGACCTTCATACCTGTGGAAATCTTACTCTATCCAAACAGAAAGGCTCTTTTCTCCCTGACCACCTACCATATCAGAAGCAGTGTCAGGAAATATGTTTTTTAAACTCTCCTTTTCAACAGCACCTTCAGTTTGGCCTCCAGAGAAAGACTGAAATATGGTGAACTAAAGCAAAATAATGAATTTTTGAAAATACTCCAGGGCTGTTAAGAGCAAATCTGGTGTTACTAAGAATGAATGTAACCTGAAGCAGTGTAGAGATTGGGAGCAGTACTATTCACTGATGGTGTTTCTATCTGATAAAAACATGCTAGTTTATACAAGATATATAATATCCTGTATTCCATTGTTATACCATGATGTATAGTTTGACTCAGGGAAGCAAAGTGTTGTCTGTGTGAGGATGCAACCTATATAATAAATTTTATATCATGACATAGTACAACTGTGGCATTTTTATCAATTATTTGAAACTATATACTGGCCACTATAAAAGAAAAAGTTTTATTCTCTGAAAATCTCACCTCCCTTTCTTCTGTGTAATTTATAGCTAACTATTCC
>JANIJG010003549.1:0-15149 GCA_024611175.1 Megaceryle torquata
CAAGCCCCCCGTGGAGCTGTGGTGCTGAGGGCCATGGGTCAGTGGTGCCCTGGCAGTGCTGGGGGAAGGGTTGGACTTTATGATCTGAAAGGTTGCCTCCAGACAAAATACTCCTATTGTATGAAAAAGCTGAGAAGCAGTTCAGTCTGACACCATAAGTGTTAAGAGCGAGGTAATAAACCCGCAGCTTTAGTGAATTTCACAATTACCATGTAACAATGACAACGCTGGAATTCAGGGTATCTTTTTATGGGGTGGCCACAGGGAAATCCATCCTCCTTTTGTCAGCCTCCAGGAGCTGTGCAGTGATGTCCACACAGCATTTTGCCCAAGCTGCAGCACGCTACCACATCTTTGGGGCTTCTTGCCCAGCAGAGCCTGCATCCAGCCTACTGGCACAGCTCTAGGTGGAAACTTGAAGGCTGGAATGCAAAGTGTTTAGACTAATGCTTCAGGACAGATAAGGGGGAAAAAAAAAAAAAAGCAAGCTATGTTTTTTTTCTGCTGATTAATAGGTTAGGTTGGGTATTTTCGGGGCTAGTTCTATAAAATAAGTGGGTATAAAGTTATTCTGCATTTTCCTCAATTGTTTGGCAGAATGGAGGGGAATCTTTATTCACCTTATTTGAATCATAACAGAATATCTCACTTATTTGTGCAGATCAGATTCCTAGCAGAGCAAAGAACATGAGAAAGGAGTGGTGCTTGTGATATTTGGTTAGCGAAGCTTATTGACAACACTGGGAAAGGTATTAATCATCTGAATCCCTGCAGACTCCACCAGAAGAAGAGTCAAGGGTACAGTAGGGATCCAGGACTCATCTTCATCAATAAATCTTTAAAAAGTTTTGAAATTTTGATGTGGTTAGATTTTTTTTCCTCTAGCTTTGTTAATCCACGTGAAGAGTAGAGTTCTGATTTTCCTGGAGAACAGAGCCCAAAGTATCTTTTATTTCTTAAACAATAGATAGGCCAGTCAGCATCTGAATATCTATCAGAATCTCTTTTCTAATTAAATCTCATTAGTTGGATCAGGAATATGATGATGCTCAGAGGCTGCAGTGAATTGCATTCAGACACTGTAAATAAAGTTCATAACCTTTACTCTTGAGCTGTCAGCTCTGCCTTGGGTTTCTGAATCATTTTATGGTGTTGATCCAGGGCTTCAGTAATGCTGAAAAAGACACTGACCACTGTGTAAGTGGGTGGAAAGACATCATTCAGGGTATATCTGCTGCAAGTATGTCTGTAATTCTGAGAAGGAGATGGTGTTACTAAGAACAGATTGGTGTCTGAGACTGCCTTGAGCCCAGCCAGCTGTAGTTAAACCCTCAAAGGCTGACAAAGTGCATTCCTAATTATATCAGTGGAGTGGACGGCTGGATTAAGTTACCTCCTTTGAGACCACTGGTGATGAGTTTCCATCGCTGGGATAGAGTTTATGTTTCATCCAAACCAAAGGGGACCTCAGGCTGTGCAACAACAGAAATGAACCAAACACTGAGATGATACGTGTCAGTGGGACCATCCTAAAGCCCACAGCTGGCCCCATCCCACGAACTCACTGGACACAGCAGCAGCAATAACATTTGGTAGGCAATCTTTGAAGACTTGGAATAAGTTTAAAATTAGTACTGGACTGATCTTTGAAATTAAGTAAAGCAGTTTCCATCAGGTACTGGGAAACAGATAGTAGGTAAAGTTTTTCTAATATCTTTACAGAAAATGCCTATTTATGGCCTTGACCTTCTTCACAGGGTCTTCCAACATTCATTGGCGTCAATATACTTAAGCAACAGGTATGGCTGCAGATAATAAGCTCAGATATTATTTTTCTGTGCTTTTCTGCCTTCTATATTTCGTTAAAAACTTAACACCACTTTTCTATCATTTGTGACAACCTATAAAATGAGTGATACCCTATAATGTGGTGACAGCAGAGCGAGTGTTAGGTCTTCTGAAGATGACTTGAAAGCAAGGAGTAGGTCTTGGGGGTGAACAACGAATGGTACATCCTTAGGTACGGTGAGAGGAGTGGCATATTCTGACAGAAGGGGAGGAAACTTCTTCATCTTCAGTTGCAGATTCGCATTTGATGGAAAGAACTTGCTCACTTTGCAAAACTGCTGCTGTACATTTTGTGTTTGGGGGATGCAAGGAAAAATCCTGTTTGCTTAAGTGAACATTTGAGCCGTCGTCGAGCCTTTCTCACCTTTAAACTGTGTTACCCAAAGCCAGAAAGATGATGCAGTGCTCTGTACATGCCACCAGGAAAATCCTGTTTTAGAATTACGCAGTGTGATGGGCCGATCAGATAAGTCATGTCTGTGGAGAGGATGTGTTTGTTTTAACTGTTGAATTGTGGAGGTTATAGAGAGTTGAATCTTTGAAATACAAAACGTAACTGACATCTCACAACGTTTGAGGTCAGAGACAAAACTCCTCTTGGTGGCAGTTGGCTTTGGGCTTGTCACTGAAGATCTAGATGTCCCTGCAACCAATTCTATATCCTTGATACACATCAGCAGCAGTTCTTTTTGGTCATTTATGTTATTTGCTCCATTCTCTTAGTTAAAACCTCCTAAATTCTTCATCGGCATGAATCAGTTATTGAATTTCTCTGTAATTCTACTTCTACTTCTATTTGTGTATTTATTGGACTTTGGTGAAAACAAAACAAAAAAATGAAACAAAACAAAAATCAGCCAAAAGCTACTGAAGTACACAGGGAAGATAACGGCGTGGGGCAATTCTCTAATGGTCCCTCATGATGGAAAAACTGAGCAAGTTCAATGGGATATTTTTCCTATTAGATTCATCATAGTCACTTTTTTGGATTGCCCTCAGAGAAACACTCTTGCGACTGGAAATATTATCACAAGTTAGCACTGGACCCCAAAATCCAAACAAAACAATGAAGCAACACAGACTTTTCCTTCCTATTCTGATTGCATCACTGGAACCACTGCCTAATAGAGGGATTTTGCTTGAAAAAACTTCCTTCTGTGTTTTTCACAGTGCTGTGTGTCTGCATTCCTGTTCATTGGCGTGCTTGATTAGCTGAAATCAAATACAATGATGCAGATCTCCAAGCAGCTATAAAAACTCAAAGTGAGCAATACTAACAGCAAAAAAAAATAGACCACATTGCAATCTTCATGGGAATCGCTGGGCAGAAAGCAAAAGAGCTGACGCGAAACCGTGAACGTGTTTTGCCCTCGTGTTATTTTGTCATTGTGTAACTTCTCAGAAGTTCACTCTTGAGCAGACTTCAAATAGCCGTGTGGACAGGTAACAAAGGACGTGCTGTCTGTGTCTCTGCCCCGTGCACAGCTCTCCTCTGGAAAGAAGAGCCTGGATTTTAAGAAATTCTGTAAGTATCGAGCTGTGCAATTTTTTTTCCCCCTCTCCCCACGCTGCTCTCTCTCCTTTTGATGCTACTTTTGACTTCTGATGTGTTGCTCGTTCGTGGTTTTGCAAGAAGTCCTCTAGATTTTGAGGACAGGGAAAGTATTTTGTTCCTTGCAGTTGATGTTGTGCCTTCTAGGGATGAATCCTTGAATTGATTTTGATCATGGGCATCAATTTAAATGAATATAAATATCATTTTTAGGTGCCCGAGGTAAGAAGGTTGGTGAAGATTTATGTCATCCTATCTGTATTTTCAGGATGTGTAACTTATGTAAAGATAACATAAAATAATAGACAACAGCCGATCAGAAACCTAAGCAAGGAATCTTCCAATCATCAAAAGAATCTAAAGGAACTTGAGAGAAAACTCAGGATTTAAGGATAAAGTGGCAATTATTTAAGGCAATGGGAAGTACATAAGTAAAAAAGAAAACATCTAAAATCTAATGACTAACGTGCTTTGATGTTGAGTATTTTTGCTACGGGGATCAGTGGGTTTTTTGCATTTGTCTTGTCTTCAGACAAAATTTGGCTAGTCAGTCTTTGAAAATGAGACGTGTGTGACAGCCCTGGAAGAGAACTTGCTGAGGAGACACACTCTTCCATTACTAGGTAGTGAAGTGAAGGAAAAACCCAAACTATGAGGAAAGCAGATGAAAGATCACGCAGAATTCTTTAGTTGAAGCTTATTGACTTCAATGTTCAGTTTTGATGTGGTGCTTTATTCAAATTACTGATTTAATCATGCACTTGTTGAAATCAAAGCTGCTGAAATGTTCTGCAGTTGCATTATGCAGGAAAGACAGTCTGTGCCTAGAATATTAATGCCTTGTTGAAAAGCATTAATGATTGTTGAAATCAAAATAGTTACTCAGAAGTCTAAACAAGTAACTGAAACACACTGATGACAAAAGAGAGTGTCAGAAAACACCCGCTCATATCAGATGTGATGGGAGAACGTTTTGGGAAGGTCAAGTCTGTAAGTTTCTTTGATGTAACCCTTGAGCTGCCTCTAAGGTCAAATTATTTATTGCACTGTATTTGAGTTGTGAATATTATCCTATACATGATGTAAATAGGAAAGTCCTGCTTCCCTGGAAAGGATGATAAGAGAGTAGCCTTCTGAGTTAGCTGTGACCTCACACTACGATCCAATGCTTGCCTAAGGAAAATTAAATAGTATATTTAAATTTAATAATGTATTTAATAGTGTATTAAAAAGTGTATTTTTGCACAAAGAAACCAACCAGATAAGTGGTGGAAGTTCTTGAGTTGCACGTTTCTACTCTCTGTACCATAGGTTTTCTGATTTTCTCTATTTCAAAGCACTTTGAACACCTTTTGATGGATGGGCTGGTTTTAACCATAATGACAAGATAAATAATGGGAGCAATTCTGTGGCTCCTTCGAGTTGCTGTAGTTGTCTAATTTTCATTGGAAGCAAATTTTATCATAAACTTAGTGGCTCTCGCCCTGTGTTTCCTGCCATGTCTGCTGGTCCTGATTCATGCATTACTATTTCTCTTCTGCTTCATGTGGAAATATTCTATACAGAATTGTTGAACTGTACCTTTGTCACAGATGGACACCTGGGGGAATCAATTGTGTTATGCAGTTGGTCATGAAGGACAGACTCAGGTGACTTCTAAGCTTTACTGTGGAATGTACCAGGGGCTACTCTGGGGTCCTCTTGACCCATCTCCAAGCTCAGATTATTGCTTCAAAGTGCTACGGTGAGGCCAGAAAACTTTACCTTACAGCTTTCAGAATTGTATCTCTGCCTATGGATGATGTATGGACAGAAAGTGTAGGAAAAACAGACAAAATTGCTGCCCACAGACTCATGTACCTTATGGAGCTGTGACAGCAGCACCTCTTTGAGCATTTTCTGGAGGAAACTCTAGATGAATAGGCAGTTCACAAACATCAAGTGTCTTTGTTTCACTTTGCTGCTTTTTTTGATCCAAAGTTATTGTCAAATTCCCATAAGGAATTAAGGCCATAGGTGCTGTTTGGTAGTTAGATATGTACAAACGACTTTCCTTCCCTTCTAGTCTATTCAGATGCAGAAAAACAGGCACATGGTGATGGCTCAACAAGCCACCACTTACACTGTGAGCTTTTGCAATTGTCCAGGGACCTGCTCTTAGCACGAGGAAAATAAAAAGTAACTTAATTAGGCTTTTACCAATTTCATGGCAGAATAATTCTGAATTATGCTATGGTTGTGACTATATTTTCACATGATCACAGAATAGTGGGGGTTGGAAGGGACCTCTGGAGATCATCTCATCCAACCCCTCAGCTAAAGCAAATTCACCTAGAGCAGGTTGCCCAGTATCACGTCCAGGCGAGTCCACTGTAGTTGGTTGGTTGCCAGTCAGGAACTTTTCCAGCAGTAACAGTAAGATTATTTGTCTTGGTATTTGAAATGATACATGTCTGAAACTCTTTCCCCTGGAAAAAAATAACTCCATAACTACACCCAAGAAAGATGCTTTCTTGGGTAGTACATAGATATGAAAAAAGGGGCACTAGTGCTTCTCCTGACCTTACCACCACCTTCTGAGATTTTAGAAAACCATTCTTTTAATCCACGTCTCTCAAACATTCTGGACCATGGCAGTCAATTGTCAGCTTCTTCAATAACAACACAGCATCAGGCATCCTCATTGAAGCAATTATCGAGTGAAGTTTGATTTTTATTGGCCATTTCACTGGCATTATCATTCATCAGTGTGGGATCCTGAACACAAATAACTTTGGGAAAGAAGGCTCTTTGAGAACATGTGCTAAGTTCATCTAAAATTTCTCTCCAAGGCCAGGAGATTAATGCAGAAGGCCTGGCACCTCTGTCAGCTCCTTTTCCTGCTGCTCAAATGCTCTAATGAACCCAGAAATGTCCTCCTAAGTCTCACTGCACAACCCACACACACGCTACACGCTCCGGCATAAGCGATGGCTGCAGCCTACGCAGGAGAAGTACTCCTCATCTGCCCTACTTCAGGCTCCCAGGCTCGGACTGGAGCTGGGATTTGAGTCCACGCTTCTCTGACTGGAGCATCAGCAGTGCCAGCAGCACAGAGGCAGGGGCACATGTCCCACCTTGGCCTTGTCCCAATCTCATCTGTGTCCCACCTCACTGTGCCTTCCCTGCAGGAAAGCGGCTCCAGCTAGGACAGCTTCCAGCTCTCAGTTTCAAAAACATCCATGTAAAAGCTGGCATCTGCACAAATCACAGCTCTGAGGAAGTTCTGGAGATAGTTGTAACTGCACTGGAAAGGAAGAACTGGAAAGCCAGGAGCTCATTTAAAAAAAACAAAGCAGCAGCCAGGGGTTTATTTTCTTGCTGCTGCCTTCTGGCAGGTGACCTCAGTGAAGGGATGAGTGCTGAGCACTACATGGCAGCAGTCTCGCTTCAGTTCAGTTTGAAACCAGTTTATGAGCAAGCAGAGAGCTGTCTGTCATTGTCCATGCTCAGCCATCCTACCTGCCCCCATCCCCATCCCCAAACCCCCAAGGCATTGGGATTAGCTCCAGTGCAGATGCTGATGTTCTCCAACGCAATGACACGCTCACCATGCACATCTGGTGAGCTCATCATAGGACAGGGTCAGCGTTTTCCTTCCTTCAGCAGCTCCAAACTCCTGATGGTCCTCATCCAAGCACTGCTGACTTAAAATTAAGTTAAAAACAATCAGCTCTTGCTTTCACTCCGTGCTTGTGAAAAGTTGTCACCTTGTCACAATTTCAGCCCATTGCCCTCCTCTCCCAGTGCACGTGTGGATGGTTTTATTGAAAAGGCAAAGCAAGAAAGGGGAAAATGAGAGAGAGAGAGAGATCAAAACACAGACCAAAGAGCTCATTAATATGGCAAAGCTAACATAATGTCATCTGGTTTATGTCTGGTCCCTATTCAGAGCTTGATCCTGCCGGGTACTTAGTGCTCGTGCTGCTCCCTAAGGCACTCTCCAGAGCATGCTTAACGTTAAGTGCTTTGCTGGACCATGGCCAACGTCCTGAGCACCTCAAAGGAATCAGCCCCTGCTTAGTTTTTCTGGTTTGTAGAAAGAACCTCTTTCCATCTCTGAGCCTTGGCACTTCTGACCGAGACTTTTTCCTTCCCCACCCCACTTCAACCCTCAGATTTTTTTCATTTTTATTCTGAATAGTCAGTGCCAAGCAGGCCTAAGCCACTGGTTGCCCACTGTGGAAACTCCAGTATAGACCACTAGCCTCTGAGGAAACTCCAGGGGACAATATTTTAGCCTAAACTGAGCTCCTACCTGGAATTATTCAAAATGCCTTTTGCTCCACCGGTGAAAACTAAAAACTTCATCTGTAGAGTAGAAGGGAGAGCCTGCAATAAACTCTTGGGTATTGTCAGGATATATTCCAAAGAAGAAATGGGCTGTTAAATCCAATCAAAGAAAACACTAGAAAACCTTGTGGTGTGCCTGAGAGCATACCCTGCATGAACTACTTGAAGTCAATAACTCTAAACGTGTCTGTCAACACAATGTGCACCTTCTGTCCACTCAGTTTCAGTCCTTTTCCAATGACAGTGAATCTTTGCAAATTGCTGCTGTAAATTACAATTCCTAAGCAAATTTTCAAATTTTAGAACCAGTTCTAAAAAGCATGGCCAGCAGGACCAGGGCAGACATTGTCCCTCTGTATTCAGTACTGAGGAGGCTGCACCTCAAATCCTGGGTTCAGTTTTGTGCCCCTCACTCCCAGCAGGACATTGAGGGGCTGGAGCGTGGCCAGAGAAGGGCAACGGAGCTGGGGAAGGGGCTGGAGCACAAGGGTGGTGAGCCCTACACAGGCTGCAAGGGAATTAGATTGCAAGTTGGAATCCACCTTCACATTTACAAATGCAAACAAATCTTCCCCCTAATTCCTAGGAAAACTTAAGTCACTGTTATGAAGATTTGTTTAAGTTCCATTTGGGAAAAGGCAATGCTAAAAATATATTTATCTGACTATTCAGACAAAGTCTAGAATTAGGTAAAAAGAAATTAATTTATTCATACAGGACCAGCTCAAGGAGAGTAAAAGTGGCAGCAGCCTATTACATGGCTAAAAGGAGAGAGAGGACATCCTTGAAGGAAGCACAAGCCTCGTGAGGAGCAGCTGAGGGACCTGGGCTTGTTGAGCCTGGAGCAAAGGAGGCTCAGGGGAGACCTTCTGGCTCTGACAGCTCCCTGACAGGAGGTTGGAGCCAGCTGGGGTCGGGCTCTGCTCCCACGGATCAAGAGATAGGACAAGAGGAACCGGCCTCAAGTTGCTCCAGGGGAGGTTTCGGTTGGACTATGAAAACTTTCTTGCACAAAAGGGTTGTTGAGCCCTGGCCCAGGCTGCCCAGGGCAGTGGTGGCATCCCCGTGATCCCTGGAGGGGTTTCCGAGCCGTGGTGCTGAGGGACATGGTTTGATGGTGCCCTGACAGTGCTGGGTTAACGGGTGGACATGCTGATCTTAAGAGTCTCTTCCAAACAAAACTATTCTGTGATTCTAATTTCATGAGTATTCAGACTTGGTCTTGCCTCTGGATGCCTGTGGGAGGTACCACTCTAGAGGTGTTTTGTTAGGATGGTAAGGACTGGCATCACTTTTATCATCTTAGGCAAAGCAGCAGTAGCTGCCAAGGTGTTTCTGGTCACCACCATCATCATTTGTAGCAGCCCTAGAGTCCACTACCAGATTCCTGACCCATGCTCTTCTGTGCAGGTTACCCTTTAAAACTTGACGTACCAGTCCCTGAACAGATCTCCAGGCAGTGGGAAATGACTGGCAGGTTTCAAAATTTTCAAAGACTTATGTAATCCAAAAAGTTCACCAGAAGAAATAGAACTATAAAGCAAATGTAGCTTCAAGATGAACTGTAACACCAAACTACTTCTAGTTCTGCTCTTTTCTGTCCCCTTAGGAAATCTGTGTCAGGTTCAGGAAGTCCTTTCCTTTCGCTTCTCTTTGTTTCAGCCTTTTTTTTTTCAGTTTCTCTGATTAAATAACATGCTTTCTTTTCCCTTGGTTCTGCTGAAGGGCTTTAGCCTTGTCCTTGGAGGAAGTGAAGGATATCAAAAAGCTTATAACCAGAAAGTCCGCTCTTCCTCCTGTGTTTCAGGCTGGAGGAATGGTGACAGGAATGCTGTAAATTGGACAGACCAGTTTAAACGTTTCAGTGGATAAACAAAGGTTTGGTGGAGGGAGGAAAGTTTGTATGCTTTCCATGCTTAAGAGTTATTTCTTAGGCATTAGCAGCCTGTGGTAGGGAAAATTTTGCACAGTGTGTTTCCTTCCCCCCCATCTGCAGCTCAAAATCGTCCCCAAAATTGAAGACTTTATCTGTCTTGCAACCACAACCCAATTCTGGGCCACTGTTTACAGGAAACCTGGTGCCTGCTTTTTTCACTATTCATCTCAGCCTCCCACTGATTGTTCCCACCGTAAGAAAAGCAAGAAAGGCTTCTCCATAAATATTTGATTTCTTAACAGCTGTACCCTGGCTCGCTTCTCCTTCCTCGCTGGCTTTCTGCTCCGGGTGGAGCAGCTATCTCTGTGCAGAGAGAGCTCCTCATTCATCTGCATCTGCTCATTTGTGACTTTTCTTCTTATTTTTTTTTCTTTTGGGCATTATGCTAATGGTAGCATCTCATATCACTTTAGCAGAAGACCCATAAATTGGCTCTGCCTTTTACTGAGCCACCCCACAGGGACTCTCCTGAATTACAGCTCAGCTTAGTGCTGATTACTTTTTTATTTCTCCTCTTAGGAAAGGGATAAAAGGTTTAAGTTCTGACACAAACAGGAAAACACACTAAGAGGATTTATCCTGAAGGCATCGACTCTTTAAATAGTGATGGAGCAGTGTCAGTCCATCTCCCACAAGGGCCAGAAGCTCTTTGTTCCCGCAGCCCGTGCATGACTAGAGGCAGAATATCCATCGCAGGCTGTCAGATAGCTCCCCGAATGTGCACCTTGGTGATCCTTGGTTGAGGAGGGACTCACTGCCAGGAGGAGCGTGAAGAAGTTGGCTTCACAAGGTCTCTGCTCTGCTCCTTTAAGGATAACACCGAGGCTTTATTCTGCTCCGAGGTAAGACTCGCAGAACTTACTAAATCAGTAACTTCTCAGCCCCTGCTCCCTCCCTCTTGTTTTCTTAAATGAGGAGCAACCGGAGGGGGAGCAAGCTCTCACAGTTATCATCAGTGGAATTTTCCAGCTTTGCCAGACAGGAAAGGGGGGGACAAAAACAAAACAAAACAAAAAATCAGTGACCCACTGTAGAAAAACAACTGGATGCAGCGCGAGAGAAATCAACTGCAGGATGGACATAGGCATGGTTTGCGTGGACTCGAGCAGGGTGAAAATACACCTCAAGAATCTATTGCCATGAACTGGTTAAAGGTTTTATTAACAAGGTGTGCATCTGGAAAATGAAACTCTAAAACAATTTTTTTTTTCTCACCTGTTATTCTCTTAAAAAAATGTTTTCCACTGGAATAATGTTCCAGAGGGAGTGGAACCTTTACTTCAAATTGGATTAATCACAGTATTCCCCATTTTCGCTTTCATTTGTCTTGGGGTCAGAAATTTGCCTTTCTCAACCTGGATGTTGATGATAATTATGTGTATTTCACCAGACTCTGACTTGCACAAGGAGAGCTTTTTACAGATCTAAGGGAAAGAAGAAACTTTTGATTTATCATCATTCGACGGGAGGGAGGCAAGGCAGGTCTGACAATTTAAGTGATGCGCCCGTGCAGATTACATGGCTTAAATGAGCCAAAGTGCTTTTCCATTCACAAATGCATCATCCTAAGCCACATTTTTCAAGTCGTGCTCGAATTTGGCTCTGTTCTGTACACTTGGCAGGCAGGGATTTGTAGGTAGCGTTGGCTCTTCCTAAGGGTTCAGTTTAAAGGTGCTTATGTCTGGTAACCAGGTAAAAAAAACAGGGCAGCGGTGAAGAGCAGCTCAAATTGTTTACTTAGCAGTGAAAACAGGAGAAATCCATGGGAGTTGGCAACTGGGACTCGTTCGCATTGTTTTAAGGAAACTGGAAGCTTGGTTATGTAGTTTAAATAAATGCAAACAATAGACCATCAACCCAGCCCTCACAGATAGACTCTTCATCCCTCACAGTGGAATTCCAGGGGATTTCTGTCCCACCGGTGGGACGCTCAGAGCTCTGCACCTCCAGAGCAAACATCAGGAGTGTTTGAGGAGTTTCTTTTCTCAGTTCTTGCTCCATGGCAATTTGCACATGCTGAAATTGGCCAGCGCAACCGTTCCGGTTCCAAAGTCCCCCTGCAGCAAAATATCATGAGCCGGGGTCATGACCATCAGCAGAAATAATGCTCCTTGCCTTGGGAAAAATTTTCAAGGATTCCTTCCCCTGTTCTTGCCTTTGTAGGGACAGAATGAGGTCTATACTGGGGTCAAAGGAAAGTCTGAACTGGCATCCGATGCTACGGAGCAGCACAAGATGATGCCTGTGGTCCAATGTGAGGAGTACATAATAGATTTTAATTGGCTGTGATCAGGATGAAGGAGCAAGTACTTTCTTTTTCCCTTGCCAAACATGAAACATCACTGACAGGAAATCCAGGCAGCTCATATCCCTGGATATTTGACTTTTGCTACCTAGATTCTCGATTGATTTGTTTAGAAAAGAGAATTATTGGGACATTCCTACAGGACAGTTAAACTCCTGGTACTAATAGAGTTTCTTCAGCAAATAGGGTGTCATTATGAGGCCCAGCAGTGCTCTGTCAGGCTGGGAGATAGGGCTTACTGGTGTAAATGATCACCCAGATGGCTTCTTGTGATTTTTGTGACTCCTTTTTTCCTATGAATGAAAGAATTCTGAGGGATCTCCCATCGCTGGGTTTGCTCCTGCTTGTTCTCAGCGGAGGTGATCCTGTCCATTGGGTGAAAAGGCAGCTCACTCTTGGGTGTTAGGGCTCTTTCAGGAAGGGCTTTGCAGTGAGATTGCAAAAATGATCCCTAATTCAGAAAGTCTCTGTGAGAAACAGAAATGCTTTTTATTTCTTGATAGCTAGAAATGCTCTGCTGTTGATGCTGCTTTTCAATAATGACCAAATTCCAATGAAAATTCACCTAGGAACTCTAAGCACCATTGTCTTTTCTTCATCTCTTTTAATTCCTTCTTCATAGAAAGTCTCTTGAAATGCATTACTTTGGAAAATCTTAGGTGGTGAGCTGTGCGTAAGTGATCATGATGATACAGCTGCCCCTTAATTGGACAGACCTTTCTCCAACCCAAATGACTCCAACTACTTAGAAAAAAATCTGTTCCATTTTTATCTTGAGTTGCATTCTCATTAAGCAACCAATTAACGTTGATCCCCCTGGTTCAGCATTTCATGTTGTGTGTTATCTAGAATTTCTCACAAAGGCTTTTAGGAGATGACTAAAATATTTCCTTCCCTTTGTTCTCATCTTTGCTGTGTATTCATACGTACGTTTATATGTGAGTATAACTCTGTATTTATCTATAGTAATCTTCCCCTTAGGATATTATGCATGTATGTCATAAAGGAAAAGGAGATTAATGGTACAATACAACACAAACAGGCTGGCTTTACAGCAGTCCTGCAGGAACTCCTGCCAAGCAAAAGAATAAAGAGCAGCTGTGTGAATCAAAGCCAAATTTAAAAGATAAGGCTTGAATTTAGGTGGTCAAAATACCCCAACACTGGACAAGCTTGATAAGTAAGGGAAAGAAGAGCTCTGAGGACAAAGAATGGGATGGTGTACAGTTCAGTTGAAGGCAAATTTTCAAAAGTGCTTCTGTGATTTCAAAGCCTAAGACAAAATTGACTTTGCGTGTGGGAGCATTCACTGTCCTGTAAGTCCATAGGATCTGTGCTCCTGAATCATAGAATCACAGAATGATTTTGGTTGGGTTTGGACCATTAAGATTAAGTCCAACCGTTAACGCAGCACTGCCAGGGCACCACTGACCCATGGCCCTCAGCACCACAGCTCCATGGCTTGGAAACCCCTCCAGGGATCACGGGGACTCCCCCACTGCCCTGGGCAGCCTGGGACAGCCCTGGACAACCCTGGAGGGGAAGAAATTGTTCCTCAGCTCCAACCTAAACCTCCCCTGGGGCAACCTGAGGCTCGTTCCTCTTCTCCTATCATTTGTTCCTTGGGAGCAGAGCCCGACCCCACCTGGCTCCAACCTCCTATCAGGAGCTGTCAGAGCCAGGTCTCCCCTGAGCCTCCTTTTCTACAGTCTCAACAAGCCCAGGTCCCTCAGCTGCTCCTCACCACCCTTGTGCTCTGGACCCTTCAGTCTCTTCTGAAAAAGGGAGTTAGGTGACTCCCCACCTTAGTTCCTTTTGGAAGCATAATTTGTAGCTGCATGGAAATACAGAAAAGATACTGGTCGAAGCAGTGGCTGAATACCAACCAGAGATACCAACTCAAACCAAAGAACTCAAGGTACAGGCATGATTATTCTCCTGTTTTACTGGAAAGCCATATATCATCCCTGGTTTCGATTAAACTCATGAAGATGTGTTAGCCTGTTCGAGATCCCATGGAAACATTTTGAATCAATTGTAGCCGACGTAAATATAGCTCTTGACTGGAAATCCTCCAGCACGAGAGAGCTGCAACAGCTCAGCCAAGATGCATTATATCAAAAGCAGGGATAAGTAATTCGGTGTCCTGGTGGGAAGGATAGCATTACAGCTTCACAACATTCATAAAGTGCCTGCACGGTGAAAGATCTAACACGATCATTAAAAGATGGATGGATGCCCAGTGAATCTTCACCTCCTATCATGGATCTTGGCTCTTATCTAGGCAGGAGTAGGAAGGGGAGCACGTCCTCACAATGATAGAGGGCACAGCAACAGCTTAGTCCTGCTCATTTGACGTGAGCATGGGAGCTTTCAGACATGATTTACTATGTTTGCATAGCAATATTAATTACTTCTTAGAGGCTATCCAGCCAAGAGTATGTACAGGGTTTCTCAGCTGGAAAGCTCAGCTGAGCTCTGTAGGACTTACAAAAGATCAGCAGTTCTATTACTCATGGTCTACCATAGCTCTGAGTCACGAACTAGCTCTTGGATTTTTAACCCTCTTCTGTGGCAAAACATCTGTGTGATTTTAGAGACATCATTTTATCTCCCTCTGTAATTCTTATTTGATGTCTCTGTGGTCTTGCTGTCATGAATTAGCTCTTGCCCATATCGTTAATTAAAAGCTACAGGGAGGGGTTGAGGTGTTTCAGTACTTACCAAGTTCTTGTTTCTGCTGTTCCTATCCACCACATGATGATTTGATATCCGAGTTCAAGCTCTCAGCTTAAAGAAGCAACTCTCAAAAGTCCTCTTCCCCTTCTCCAAACGTGACCTGGTGCAAGCCCAGAGGAGCTTAGAACAAACAAGTGAGGTGAAATGTGCACCACGTTTACAAAGCTTCCATAGGTTCATCAGAGTCGGGAGGATTTATTTCTGTTAACATTGCCTAGTTGTTTGGGATTTTCCCATAATTTATTTTCCAAGAATGTAAAGTGCTCTGGTTGCTTTGTCTCTCAGCTTTCGATAAATATTTAGAAGTATATGTAGAGAGGGGCTAGTGTGTGACTTCATCCACCCCCTCTCTGCAGTCATCAGGGACATCTGCAACTAGAGCAGGTTGCTCAGAGCCCTGGCCAACCTCCCCTGCAATGGTGCCAGGGATGGGGCAG
>JANIJG010003550.1:9832-53268 GCA_024611175.1 Megaceryle torquata
TGCGGTGGGTTGCAAAATTTGCAAAATTTTTTTTTTCCCGGAAGGTGAAGGAAAATGTTTTGTTTGGGTTTTTTTTTTTCTGGGGGGGGGGTTATGCTTTTTTTTTTTTTTTTTTTTCCTCATCTGATTGAGTGAAAGATAAAATATTACAGGTCTTTCAGCTTTTATACAAACCAATTCCGGAATCTTGATACTGTTCCTGTCTACTACTAGTATTAACTATACTTATGTAATGCTCAAAAGAAAGAGAGGAAAATAAATTATTTTGCCAAAGATACTGAGCAAGATATGAAGAATATAGGTTTCTTGACTCATAGTGTCCACAGTTTAAATAAAATCCTACTCTTTCTTGATAGCCTATCACCTTTGCATTTGTTGTACAAAATGTTGAGATATGATAACATGACTACCATCTCATATTACATTTAGAGAAAACTCATAAAGCTCTTCTCCATTTTTGAGACAGAAGCCTTGAAAAGAAGCACAGACATTATTCTGACTAACCCAGATCTGATTATGCCCGTGGCAAGGAATTTTGTCTGTCCTTTTTGCAGTGCACGTCAATTTGGATCTAAACAGCTCCCAGTGTACCTGTGCAGTCTCCTCATTCAGGTGCCTTGTAGGTTTCATCACTTTGTCATTCCCAAAATTCCTTCCAAATTCTTAAATCTTTGTGATATAAAACACGAGTCTGACATTTTGCATTTCGTTTTCTGTACAATAACAAGTGAAACAGTATTTTGTGTTTCTGAAATTTCTGTCAATTCTGAAATTTCTGTCATTTCTTTATGACTTTGGTCTTTAGGATGACTTTTTCTTAAAATAAACAAGTCCTTTACAAAGCATAGTGGGCAGATGGACAAAAATAACCATAAATGCTTTCTCAGTAGTGTGAAACATCTGAAATGAAAGACAGATGTGGTACAGTGCCCAGAAAAGGAGAGGAGTCTTGACATGATGGCTCCTGCAGAAATACAGCAGACTGATACAAAACAAATATAAAGTTTACAGGAAGGCAGATAAAGTCATGGAGATATAGGGCTAGCTTAGAAACTTTGATGAAGATGGCTGACAGAATCTAAGGTGGGCATATCTAAGGTGGAAAGGACTAGAAAATAAAATCTCCATCGATACAACTCAAGCTGCAAAAGTATTTGTGGTGGTATCCTTCATGATATGGAAAAGGGGCTGAGTGAAAAATGTTGATGGAGAGTAGAAGCTAACAAAGGAAAAATGTCAGTTATATCTACATGACAAAGATTTACAGAATATTTAATTGAAGGTTTAAAGCACCACTGCTTTAATGGGATAGCAAGACATATTTCTTAAAGATTGAAAAATTGTCAACTATTGCTTTTGGTTAGTGACACTCATCAGCTAACCAGGGTTGTCATGCTAGATTACAACCGGTATAAAGTATTTGTGAATAGAAGCAAATAATGTACTCTTACACTTCAGAAAGTCACTGTTATCTCTGAAATTTAGTTCCCTAGTTCATATCATCTCACTAAGTCAAACATGAAGTGAAATTAGAAATAAAAAGACAGGCTTTTATCATTCAGGCATTTGTCTTTCGAAAATGTACACCATAATGCTGTTAATGGGAGTTGTAGTATTTTAATCTTTAAAAGCCTCATTTACCAACACCAGAAATTTTCTGTACATAAAAGGAACACCCAGAGATATCTAATTTACTGCCTCAAGACATCTCCATTTTTCTCTTATTTTGTATTACTGATTGGCTTATACAGAAGAGGTTCTTGTTTCACTGTTGCATTGAAATTTTCTGTTCTCAATTTTGTCATTCTCATTTAAGCTTACATTATGGGAACAAAAGCAAAATTCACATTATTACTTTCCTAAAACCACCCTCCCCCTTTCTTTTTGGTAATAAAACACTTAATTGAATTTAAATTTCTGGGTCTGGATAACCTATGCTTTCCCATCTCAGTAGTTCAGTTTTTCAATGAAACGGTAAAATAGAAAATTTGTTGATGTTGACTACATAACTGTCAAGAAATGAGTCAACGATTGGATGAAAATAAATCAGGGTTATACTTCGTCCTCACTGAGAAAAGACTTTTTCATTAATTCTACCTGATCTTGCTTCTGTGAAGTTTTTAATGAAAATAAAGAAGTGGCTAAAACTATGAAGGCTTTTGTTTAATTCCAAGTCTCTGTTATTTTCATTTAATTTATGCTTCTGGCCTTAATAGGGAAGTCACTGGTGATCTGAAAGCAAATATATAGCTATGCTTATGCAAGCAGGTTAGCTCAGTAGGAACTTAGATCAAAGCAGTGGATCCTGAAGCCCAAATATTATATGCAATTTGTACATTTTATTTCAGGCTGCATTTAGTCTGTGCTGCGGAATTGAATGTCCTCACTATGTATGTGATTTGAAACAGTCCTGAGCCCGTATCATTGGTTAAAGCCCATTAGGGTTTGTAGTGCATTAGATATGCACTTGAATCAGGGATTCCTATTTAATTTCATCTGAACGAAATCCAGTTCTCATGTGCCAAAATTGCTCTGCAACAGAGTCCAAAATGCTAATGCAGTCACGGTTTGTGCCAGTCAACAATACATATACTTTTTTTCTATCTTTTTGAAAGTATCATGTTAACTGGAAAAATTCACAAGCTTCTAGTTTAAATTTACAAAACTAAAGATATTTCAAATTAAGTTCCTTTCTGAATATATCTTGAACTAGCAGTATTATGCATAGATATTTTATGCATAAATCATAGACCAAAATCATATTGCCTCAATATTATAACCGAAGGGTAGATTCATTTAGTGCATAATACACGGTCAAGGGGTTGGTATTAACAATCAGCACAAGAGAGCTCCAGAAATTCACTTTAAATGCACATAGCACCAGTTATTAATAGAGTGACTGAGAGAATTTTGAATGCAGTATAAGATTGCATATTGTCATTTTCCATAGAAGTTTTTTGGTTCTTGATATATTATCAGTCTAAATATTTTCTTTATTGAGCTGACATTATTTAGTTCAAATAGTGGATATTCTCTTTTATCTCTAAAAATATTTAGCGGACTATATTAAGTGCTCACCACTTTTATTTGTACTCCTGCATATATTCCTATATATTCCTAAATTCTCCAGATATGGAATCATCAGTATCAACGTTTTATATCTATGTCATGTATATTTGTCACTTTAAACATGCTTCCTTCATTGAAGGGTGACATATGTATTTTTATAAAAACAGCACAGATATATGCTATGTAATTAAAGAGACATTTTAAACTCTATGTGGAACAACTTCGATATACTGCAAGGTCTTGCATCTCATCGATTCTCATTTAAATAAACAGGAATTATAGACACTCATCACTCCACAGAATCAAGGCAACTCTTTTAGAAAGTACTTCCCTTAATGGTTTATGTAGTTCCTAATTTCACACTATGCTGTCTGGTTTTTTGGCATATTTAAGCCAAACACATTTAAATATCTGCAGGTGTCCCTTATTTTTTGAAACAAACTCTTTCTGCACACTCTGAAGAATATTATAAAGCCTGTTGTTTCATATTAACTTTGCATTTCCTTTTTAAGTGCTTCTTAAAAAAGATGCTAATCTAATGACCAGATAAATGGCCCCAGTGATAAAAACTGTTTAACAAATTAAAGCATAGTTCACTTTTGTTAGGACATGCTATACATTCCAAAAAAATAATGTTCGTTTAAGAAATACTACAACAGTTTAGGGTATAAGAGACATCCATTTTGCCTGTAATGCATAGCCATTGAACTGGGACACAAAACACATTTGAGCAGCAAGGGTTATTTTTAAGGGATAAAGCCTGTCTTTTCAAATCAATAGACACTTCTGCAGGTTTTCATTCTATACTCTAGCTTTTTCCATATGCTGTCAACTTTAACCATTAAATATAAGCATACATGTACTCTACATGTTCTACCACAGTGGTTTTAGGGGAACACATGAGTTCTAACAGGTGTATGAATAGGCAATAAACCAGGACTCTTTTGGAAACAAATAATTTTTTCTTTTCTTAAAAAAGACTACATGTTGCTAAGATAGATGAAGAAATAGGGGATCAATATAAGGTATTAATCTCTTCAGAACTGCAATTATAGGCAGTCCTTTAAGCACATGTCTAGAGATAGTGAATTATTGTATTTGAAGTCAAACTGCAGATTAAACTTGGAGAGTGCAGAGGGAGACAGGCAAAGAGAGGGAGAGAAATGAATCTGTATAAGGGGGAGGGGAGTGACATTTTCATTTGACACATTAGCGTCTTTATATTACTATTCTGCCACTAAAGAGCCTCTCTGGAGGTGTATGAAAGATTTTGCACTTAAAACTAAACTGGCAAAAAAATCTTCTTTGCTGTGTAGATTAATGTTAGGACATTTTCCTTTGCTTGTCTAGGGCAGTTCTGATTCTCTCTGCATACATTTAAAACATCTTTTATTTTTCCCATCTTCCTCAGATTTGTGTTTCTAAAATCTCCTAGTCACTATGGGAGGGAGAAAAACAGAAAAACAGTCACGGCTTTGTACCTCATTTTTTCGCTAATTGAAGTACCTTCCACATTTGTCACAACCTCAGAACAGAAGGCACAGGGAGGTAGAGGAGCCTTCAGGTGGCAAGCAGGCACATGAAAATGAAATAAATCAAGATTCCAAAGACACAAGTGAGAATGAACTATTATTTAAAAGACTTGTTTTCTCATGGTTGTATTTTTATCCAGCCCCAGACTCACCTTCTTCTCCCAGTTCATACATCTACATATCGTTATCTTGGCCACATTTTCATTACATGTTCTGCCACACCTTGGGTCCTTCCCTGTCATAATTTCCTTTCATTGCCTCTCAAACCCCATGTTTAAACATCCCTGCTTTCACTGGGCATTGCCTTAGAATATTTTATGATTATCCATTGAATTCTAGACGAGATCCCTTTGGTGATATTCCTATTTCTTCAGAGATCAAATGTAAAATTAATCTTCCTTCCACTCCCTACTTGCTCAGTTTCCCAGCTGTGGTTGCAATTGTGATGCTCTAGTGCTGACTGTCTTTCAGTCAAGAGTGAAAAAGGAAAAAAAAATTAAGGTCTGTCTTAACTCTTTGACTTTGCCACTCCCTCCTCTACAATTTGAATAAATGAATTTGAGGAACGAGAAGAGAAGCTGAAAAAACATCAGAATACAGAAACTATTTTCTAGATCAAGAAGCACACAGTCTGTTTGCACAATTAGTTACTGGTGTGAAGAATATAAAACCCAACTGCAGGCAGATTTATTACTTTAAAGACAAGTTCAAGCCAAAAAAAGGCTAAATCCCCTTAATTTTTTTTTTTCCCCTTTTTTAGAACTAGCAACTTTAATTTTGTACAAGGGTTTTTTTTTTCTTTTTTTTTTTTTTTTTTTTTTTTGTAAAATGCAAGTCAGAGCCTCTTTAATCTTTATAAATTCCCAGCCTTGATCACTTGCAGCAGCATTGAGTTCCATAGGCTGTTGAAAAATACTCTGAGCATATAGTTATACTTACCAGTTTATAAGCTCCTTGCATTTGCATCCTTCTTCCCTGAAACAGGAGGAAAGTTTATTTAAAATGGTTTAAAGTATATGAGGATTTTTTTTTTTTTTCCCCACAGTGCAGATTTTCTGTCCTTCAGCAGCACTGAATCTTAATAATGGCTTCTGTGAGCTCAGTGTCTGGTATCCCTCTCACAGCCCTCTCTGCTCTTTTGTAATGTACATAACTTCTGCAACGTGCTTACTTTGCTACTCCAAAACATGACTAAATCAAAAAACGTTAGTTTCAGGATGGGATTTTGAGGCACTCTATGTTTTCCCACAGCAGAAACTGACAGTTTAATTCTAGTCTTTCACTTCTCTCTCAAAAAATTTTGATACCCAGTAATGCTTTTGTTCACAAATATTTACTTCCCTTACTGATTTCATGAGCAGGACTGATTTTATGTGTCATAGGACTGAATAAACAGCCTTCTACCTATTACTTTGGGGACACTCTGAATTTTAGCACATCAGTGAGACTCTCCAGAGAACTCTGCAGGCTGGGCTTTATCACATCCTAGCCTTTCAGGTGTTTATTGTTTTGCTTTCCTAATACAGTTGCAATGTTTATTCATCTGTAACTTCTTGGATCACTTCTGAGGCTTTTTTAATTAGAGACATAAAATTTGCCACCCTCTAAGTTACTGATATAGTAGGCATATTTAATTAAAGGCAGTATACTTTATTAGCTGCTCTCTCCCTTCAAACTTAAGCTTCTTTTGGATTCCCTGTTGTCTATCATTTAGGCCTGTTGACTTGAAACTTTTCAATTATCAGTTTCTTCCAGCATCTTTTCTTATGATAACTCAATCTTTAAGAGCTCCTCAACATCACTGACAGGCAAAGCAAGTCCAACAGAAAAAATGCCACTCATTCTCTAGAGCAGAGACTGATGCAAAGAAACAGCTGTGTAAGAACTATCTGCACCTTTAAATGGTCTTTTTTTCTTCAAGGACCTATGCACAACTGAACCAGCAACTGTGAATTTGCAGTTTTACTCATAGCCATATACTGAAATCAGGCTTATAATGTCCATTTACCTTGAGTCTTTTCGGTAGTGATGCCCATGCAAAGTACCTACTAGTTAGCACGGTCCCTCTTAAACTCTTGAGTCTCTTAAGTTTTTAACCTCTGTGCAAGGGCTTCTCCCATGGGTTTCCTTGTTCCTTCCAGCTGAACTGTAAAATTAGCAGTGATACATGAATTGTCACAATCTCTGAAGCATTCTTTAGGAAATGTACTTATGTATGTACTTAACTACATTGTGATTGCTCTCATGTTATGTTATATTATAGACATAATAGGAAAATATGACATGGATATAAAAATTTGTTTTAAATATATTTTAGAGGAAGAAAAAGTATATTGGTAATACAATGGTTGACAAACAAAAATGTTAGTTTTTATTGAATTAAAATTCTGCCACCTATAAATAAATATGTTTCATGACAGAAAGACAGCATTTCCTAGTCTCACTAATCCACCTTAATAGCTGGCCAAAGGGGAACGGAAGTCTAAAAACTGAATTAAAAAAATCCCACTGACGGAGTCTTAAATTCCAGATTCTAAATACAGAGTCTGACTTCTAATTTAAGAGCTCCTACTAAAGTCTTCCCAGAAGACAAGCAGAATTGGCCTATTGTTAATATTTACAGGAAAAGAAAAGGCCTATAAGTACATTATCTAGTAGTGTGCAGCAGAAACTCTTGATCAAATGTGACCCTCTGTGGCTGTGCCCAAAATGGAGACTACTTTTGAAGATATGATTTAAATTATTCTTTTACCAACTAAAATATCAGAGTGCCAAAGGGATGACAAGTTTTCCCCTGTTATCTTAAAATTACAACAGTCTTCTTCATTTTTTTCCTATCGTCTCTCTAGAAGTACATAGGAAGTAAATTTTCAAAGTAGTGACAGTAATGGGACACACGCAGTTAAATCTCTGTACATTGCTTTGAAAATTTACTTGCTAGTGTACTAATGAAAATTTAGATCTGTGAATATTTATGATCCTCTATGGGATATCAGAAATGTAGCTTTTATTTAAATAAATAGGTGGAAAATCTGCCTTATATGCATGGTTTGCTGCATTCATGTAATTTCAATTAAACTGCATTGTCCAATAATATCAGATTAATTTCCATTGTTCCATTCATTTGCTGTTTGACTCACACACCCCCCTTGATAATTTACATCTGCTACTTTCTGGAAGGGGACCTCTTGTATACAAGCTGAGAGAGGGAAGGGAGGGACAGGGATGGATGATGTGAAGCTCTGTGGTAGAAGTTTGGTTTAAGTCTAAAATACTGCACCAGCATCTACAAAGCTATGATTACTTCTGGATCTACCTAATGTTTGTAGGTCTAGATGGGTCCTTATAAATACTCAGAAACAGATTCTCCAGCAGGACTGCTACAGTGTCTTCCTGCTGTTAAGTATTAATCAAACATTATCAGAAAAGAAAATTCAGATTCACTCTGACATTAATTAAACATTCTGTCTTATGTTGCCCCTTTAATACACCACATATTTGCAAACAAACTCAGGCTCTTGCTTTGTGGTGCTTGTCTGATGAGACAGGGACCCTGCCCCATCCATACATGAGATAGGAAGATGCTCAAAGGACTGGTTTCTCGGATTTTGTTCCCAAAAATCCTTCACAGGAGATTGTTAGTCTGTGTCTCAGGTGCCTACTTTTTCTCTGTGTACTTCTGAAAGGACAGTGAGAAGTTTGTCTCTTTTGCTCAAACAACTCCTGCTGCCCTAAAAGTCAGGGTATTTCTATATCAGTGTAGTCATGCAGGCAGTTAAAAGTTACCATGTCTTTTTGTTGACCTAATTAGTTATATATTGCTCTCGAGTCTGAAAGACTTTTAGAGCAATCTGGTCCTTGGAGAATGAAATGTTTCTATAAAATTATTTCAGCTGAATAGTGGCACCAAAATAATGACAGAGCATTTGTTCATCTAAGGCTAAAGATTCAGTGGAGGAGGGAACATATGCATAGCAAGCTATGGCAGCCTGTCAGCTTGAATAGTGCCAGTAGCAGAGTTCAAGTCTTCATTGTCTTTAACTTTTGAGAATATAATTAGATCTACCTGTTAAAATGAAATCTAATAAAATTGAGGTTTTTATAGAAATTTTATAAAAGAATGAAGAAATCACATGTAGTTAAACAACATTAATTTCTATCTTGTTACTGAATGATTTATCTCCCAGGAAAGCTGTAGTATTAACAATGCTTAAATCCATTATGACAGATATAGAAAGGACATGCGATGTTTAAAAAGGGAGGGAGAGAGAAACAGAATCGGGGGAGCAGAGCTGATAAGTCCTCTCTTAAAAGATTAAGTTAAGAGCTGCCTACTTTTAAAATTACTAGAACACTATTTATTTTCTAAAAAGAGGTCCAAAATCAAGACCACAACCTTCAATCCATTCCATTCCATTGATGTTTGTCCAATTAATACAACTCTAGTGTAGAACAGTCCTTGTTCTTTTAAAGCCTAGATATCTCTTTCTCAAGATATGCATGTGTGAATGTATATTTGATTTTATTCAAAGTTTGTTTTCTTCTTGATTTTGTAAAAAGTGGCATGATTCAGTCAGGTGTCTTTTACTGCCACAAGTTTGTTGAAGAAGTTTGTATTTCATCATTATAATATTTCTTGTAATACTTTCCTGTTATTCCTTTAGCAACCTGAAAACAGTAAGATGATTTCATGCTTTGCTTTCAAGATCCAACATGTATCCATTATGTGTTAGCTAAAAGGGAGCAAAAGTTTTGTAAATGTATGCAAGTAAGAAAAAGATAAGCAGAAATAAAAATCTCTAGTATGTGTCGGAGCGCCTCTTTCCTTGTCATGAAAGAAAAACAGCAAAAATAGGATCATTGTTGCTATGCGTCTCATGGTCCTTGCTCATGTCCCCATGGTAACTAGCAGAAGTCATTTGCATTCTGCAGAAGCATCAGGGAGATGCATGTGTGCACCAGTTCAGAATGTTAGATGGTCCAAAGAAGACAGTAAATATGGCCAGTTTTGAAAGGACTCTAAAAGGTCACCATCAGGAAGTTAACAGAAGTCCTATTAATATGTAAACCACACCAAACCAACGTTTTTATTTTAAGGATAGTTTGAACTTGCAGTAAGGGTTAAACCTCAGAAGGTTTGTGCTGGTGTAACATACAGTTCATGACATGAGTCCTGAAATGCTCTTGGTAAATAAAACTCCTCTGAATGCAGAGATGATGGGTTTTTTTTCAACTTCACATTTGGTCTCCATTTTTAGTCATCTTTATGCATAAAAATTGTATTTAAAAGTTTAATGTTTTTATTCACCAATGAATGAAATGCATACCTCTTCTCTTTCTCACAAAGATGTCCTTGTCTCTCTCTTAAAGTTTTAGAAGATTTAAAATATATTCATTTATAAAAGGCCTACTTTCATAAGAAATGTGACTGATCTTATCACTTTTATTTATATCACAGGATCACAGGATGTCATGGGTTGGAAGGGACCTTGGAGATCTTCGAGGCCAATCCCCCTGCCAGAGCAGGATCATACAATCTAGCACAGGTCACAAAGGAACACATCCAGGCAGGTTTTGAAAATCTCCAGAGAAGGAGACTCCACAACCTCTCTGGGGAGCCCATTCCAGTGTTATGTGACTCTTACAGTAAAGAAGTTCTTCCTCATGTTAAGGTGGAACCTCTTGTGCTCCAGCTTGCATCCATTCCCCCTTATCACAGGGCACAAGTGAGAAGAGGCTGTCCCTTTCCTCTTGACATTCAGCCCTCAGATATTTACAAACATTCATCAAATCCCCTCTCAGTCTAAAGACTAAAGAGACCCAGCTGTCTCAGCCTTTCCTCATGAGACACGTGTTCAAGTCCCTTAATCATCCTTGTAGCCCTCCATTGGACTCTCTCAAACAGATCCCTGTCTCTCTAGAACTGGGGGGCCCAGAACTGGATGCAATACTCCAGGTGAGGTCTCATCAGTGCAGAGTAGAGGGGGAGCGGAACCTCCCACGATCTGCTGGATAACCTCATTAGGTTCTGCTTTGCCCAGCTCTCCAGTCTGTCCAAGTCTCACTGGATGGCCACACAGCCTTCAGGTGTAACCCTCCCAGTTTCATGTCATCAGCAAACTTGCTGAGAAGACACTCTGTGCAATGGCATCTCTTAACAGTCCCACTTGGAAAAATACTCCAAAAAAACCCAAGGAAAATTAAACAAACCAGTAACAAAAAAATATTAAGATTGAAATAACAATTCTGCATGTTGAGTAATTCTGACCTATATTCCACATGCTTTATATATGCAGTAGCTTAGATGAGTCCTGAGAAAAGACTGTTTTATATTTCTTTTTGGTTTGGTTTGGTTTGGTTTGGTTTGGTTTTTATTCTACTTTCTCTTCTCTTGACTATTCTTAATACTGAAATTCCAATTTCTTTTCTCTTTAAGGTCTTCAGGTCCCCCTTCCTATTAGTCTTTAATGATGTTTCTCTCAGAAAATCCCACAGGAGCCTCCATCTCTGCTAGTTTTAAAAGGGTGAATTTCTGAATCTAGCTCCAGACTACTTCAATCAATGTTCACTGTTGACTTTCTGTTAGCTTTGAATTTTTATTTTTTTTTATTAAGAGTATGTGTGTATGTGTATATATATAAATATGTGTGTGTGTATACACACAGATATCTCACATACTTGTATGCACAGCCTAACACACAGACCCACATGGACACCCACATGCATACCTTATTTCTGCCAGTGGTGTGCCATTATGAGGGTACAAGGCAGTGTGGAGGTTCCTCTAGGGTAGGGAAGTGGCTGTGTGTCAGCCTCCACCCCATGCCAGAGCCTGAGGATGATGAAGGGTGAAATGGCTGTCTGATTCCCAAAGTGGCCTGGGACTCTGCAGCCCTCTCCAGAGCTGCCAGGTACTGCAGGAGGCTGGCATGTACTTTGGCCACACTTACTTCACTTTTATATGTCATACCACAACACATGTAAAGATTTGTAAGTCTGCAGATGTGTTCATAACTCAAAACAAGTACTGGACACACCATGCCGTACTCATCTGGCCACCGTCAGGAGTTGTGCTCATTCACTCATCTGCCTTAACCCTAGCACTTGCATGCTACTTGAGGGGTGCAAGGTGTGGTTTTACTGATACCTTTGTTCAGTACTTGGTCTGTCTCCATCCAGTGGCAACACCAGTGGCGACTACTGCTGGTGATTCATTGCAGATATTCAAGTGAATTATCACTGCAGAAAACCTCCATAAAAGTAACTCATATGGGAAAGGGACAAAACCAATGCTGCAATGCTTTCATATGAGGAATTAACCTATACTCTCAAATCCCAGAAATACCTGTTATTTGCCTAATAAAGCCTAAGGTCACATGCACATAACTCAATATGTGACTATACGACAAATACAGCAATCACAGAAGTTCTTTTCAATATAGAAATATTTGATCATCTGAAATATTCATATAATAGGGATTAAGAAAGAGAGAAATAATTTTTGTAGTCTTTCTCAGGATTAACCATGCCTGAGCATACAGAGGTACCTAAATTCTGCAAAGCAAATTTGTTACTCAGGCCCACTTCCTTGGCTTTAAGTTTGCTATAGAAACAAGTTCACTGATCTATACAAATAAACTGCAGAACCATACTGTATCCTGAGCTGTTTTCTTGCAGAATATGGAGTTTTGAAGCATTTGTCCATCCAGTTGCACATGTGAGTTCATTCTATGAGATCAGTTCAACTTAGGCTAATATATTTGGAGCCTTAACTGCCTGTAGTTGATTTGTCTATGAACTATAAAATGAAGCACATTGTTCTGGATAGTCATGCAGAATATTTGCACAATAATGTTATAAAAACAATGGACTTTATTTATGACCTTTTCTTATTTTGCATGTACTGAAGAATGAAAATAATGCTTTTTTATTGGATTAAATCCTCTTAAATTATTGCAATTATATTTCTAAATTTTATATAATACTATCAATAAAACCATCTATTTTTGCTAACTGTAATTTGCTGACAATTAAGATATCTTAATACATACTTGAGGCAGACTGTAGGGTAAAGAAAATGATCAAGGGCTAGAAAATATGGTTTCCAGTGCCATATATGTTTCAGAGCATGTCCTTGGACAAGAAAACATGTCTGTGTTTTCCTATCTGCCATGTAAGAGAAATAGAGGTTGCCTTGCAGAGGTGCTATGAGATTTCATTAGCTAATGTTTACACAGCATTTTGAACTAATGAAGCATTACAGTGCAAAGCACTGCTTTCAGCCACAGGACTTCAAGGATGTAGAAAGGATCAAATATCCTTTCCACTTACACACAGTGAAGAGGAAGCCTGATTTTGTTTTGAAGTTCTAACATCCTTTTGGCTTTTTATTTCACTTCAAGGTTGTTTCTTACCTTTTATTGACTGCTTACTTTAAATTCCTTTTTTCTCTGTCCTCTCCTTTGTTATAAAAATTGATTTGAGGCTTGTGTGCAGCTGCTTAACTGGATGCTTGGCAGAAGGATCAACACATTCTAAAAAAGAAGGTTCCTTATTTCAAGAATATTGCATACTGCAAGAATATACATGTCCACTGTTCAGTTTCTATTACTAGAGTGACACAGGCTTCCTCAGCATTATCTTGAGTATACTATGTCATAATATAGTAAAATTGAAAGGATTTATTTTTTAGTTAACGTGCAGGATATGTAGGCAGTTTTGCATCATTTATTGCTTGTAATGACTAAATCAATGTTTGCTTTAAAAAGAAGCCTGCAAATGTGTCTTGTACGTCATTACTTTTCAAAGTCTGGTTGTTTGTTCTTCTGTGGTTTTTTTGTTTGTTTGGGGTTGGTTTTTTTTTTGTTTTGTTTTGTTTTGTTTTGTTTTGTTTTGTTTTTGGTTTGGTTTGGTTTGGGTTTTGTTTTTTTTTTTGTTTTGTTTTGTTTTTTGTTTTAAAGTAAATAGCAACATTTATGAGAGGTAGAGGACTTTTTATTTCCCAAATGATCCTCCACTCCCATCAGAGTGCCTTCTAGCAGCAGTAATTTCTGAAAGGTGAAAGGATCAAGTTTCACCACATTTTACAGAATTAGCACAGTGAATTTTACTTGCCATGAGAATGACATTTGGGTTTATTGTTTTCAATTATTTCTATTTACTTAAAGGTTACTCAAAGGATAAAGAAACTGAAACCATGTGAAACAACTTGGTTTGCTGATGGTCCAGGGATTTCTTGTATGGTTATTTCCAGGGGTTTGAATCATATCTAAAATAAGTTTTACACATAGCATAAAGTTAATAGAATCATGAGTGTTTTTTCCCAAACTAGTCATCAATAATTTGATACAGCTATGACAGTTTAAACAGATGTCCAAATATTCAGCTTAATTAATCATATCCTCCCAGTCTGAAGTCTGAATTTTCAACAATCATTTCTCCATTTTCTGTCTTATTGCACTTTCTCTATTTCTCAACATCTTTCCATGAAGATAAATTGCTTGCTGCTACTACTATGGTATTGCTATCCTGGCACTACTTCAAGAAATGCTGAGGACAGATGACACGTGATGCATTTCAAATCAGCACATACACCCACTAAAAAGACAGAGATACAAATTCCCATGCTGAAAAAGCAAGGGAATCAAGGGATCTCTGGAAGTATTTACAATGGTCTGGAAGAAAATACAGAGACAGAAAATGCAAGTCTTATGAATGGACATGATGCTGAAATGAAACAAAAGCAAAAATTGGATAATCAAGACAGAAGACTAGCATAAGTACAGGTTTTCTTTCATCCCTTTCTAAGTAAAGAGCTGTAAGTGCAAGGAACATCACCAGCCATATCACTGAATGCTTCTTTGGCAAAGGCAGAGTTTCTCAGCAACAAGAGCAACACAGCTGAAGCATACAACAGTGACTGTCTTTCCTGGAGTGCTGGCAGCAGCCACATTTTTAACCACACCAAAGTTCAGTTACGCAGAAGTTCCTGCAGAAAAAAAAAGAAACAGGCTGCTGTAAGAAGTCCAGCCTGGGGTCAAAGAAGAAGGAAAACCTATCTGTGACAACCTGTGTTGCTTCAGAGAAAGTTTGGACTGTTATGTACAATCAAGTGTACTTGTATTTCTCCTACCCCAGTGAGACATTTGATAACAGCATTTAAGAATAAAATCTCTGTCACTTTTTGCAAAAACATGCACTTTTAACTTCTGGGAAACATTTCTTACCTTTGCTGTGGCACAATAATTATGTTGGTAGAAAGCAGTGCCATCCATGACTTAGGGAGTTATATAGCAGAACAGCCATGCCTACTGAGAGGAATAAGTGCTAAAGATACATTTTTCAAGTACTGTCTATGGTTAGACTGTGCATTAATAGATCAGTTTCCTCTACTGTCTTACATGTTTTGCTGGTTCCTAAAACAACAGCTTTATCTACATGCTCACATGTTATTTCTATATTGGTAAACTTATTCTGTGACAGTACTGCTTACTGCAGAACATGGGAGTTCACACTTACATCTTCTGCTTTGCGTAGCAGAAATAATTTGGCACCATAATAACTAAAGACCAGATTTATTCTCATTTCATATGAAGTGTGACTGTGAAACTCCATCCACTTAAATATTCACAATAATCTCGTAGATTTGCTTTGAAAGCATAAAATGTGGCAGGAAGAAGAAAAAGGAACTTTCTCATACATCTCACCAAGTTTCTGTGTGGTATGGTGGGAAACATCACTGGGCTTTATGACTGTTTCAAAAATATTCTTGTATTTAGTTGTCTAGCACTCTTGAAAATACATTTCAGAAAATAAAAATGTGAGACATGGCAGTCTCAGACTTCTTGAAAAGATGGGAAATGTGATCTTTGAAAATGTTTTCTTTGTCCTGTTTGACTGGGGCTCAGCTTGCTTGGATGTGAAGACAGTGAAGTCCTTTCTCAATGATAACAGCAGGGAGTAATCCTTAGTTTACCCAGAGACATAAGTCTTCGCAAACAGCAGGTGAGTCTTGTGAGTTAGTAGATCTGAAGGTTGAAGAAAAACACAAAAAACCCTGTTTGTATCATCTGAAGTTTCATGGCTTTTAAAGCCATGTACAGGACATGAAGTCATGTACAGGAGTACATGTATTTTCCCATTCATAATCAGAGCCTTCTGGTCTCAGCTGCAGAACAGTTTTATCAGCACTGTGTATTCAACACTTTCTTTACATACGTAAAATTTTAATTGTAAATATTGGCTTCATGCAGTTTAATTATCAAGGCCTGTAAGAGTTACCTTGAAGGCGCTATATATCTGAATTGTGTCTTTAAGAGTTGTCTTACAGAGCCAGGACATATTCCTACCTTCTCTTCATCCTTTCTTTTTCCTTCCCTCCTTAGTTAGGGCACAAATTTAACTGTGGATTTTGGGACAGGAAACCATGCTGACCAGTGATTTACATGTATACAGCTGCCTGCTTTCATTAATTGTTCAAAGCCATATTCTTATAGTTTATGGGGTATTTCAAGGAAAGTGATATTTTTTTCTTTTACAGAAAAATTTTGCTAAATCAACATTTGGTTAAGTCAGCCTTCCAGCAGTGAGTAACACCAATGCATAGATGTAGAAACCTAGTGACTGATAATCTGTAAAATTTAAATCCATTCTTACCCATGTTAAAGTTATTTTCTTTAAGTATATCTGATTAAATTTATTATTGCTGAAACCTTGGAAGAAAGTGTGGGGTAACTGTGAAGTTACCACTGCGGAATTCACTCTTCCATATAATACTTCTCTGTTGGAAAACTACATTGTGTGCTTTACTGATCCTTGAATGCATTTCTTTTGTTCACGCAGTACAATAAATATATTGCTAATGAAAACTTTTTAGAATCCTTAATGGCAGTGACTTACTACAGCACTTTTCCTTGCCATTATCTATATGACTGACTGTTTTTGTAAAGGAACAAATAAAAGTTACTAGCTTATGCTGTGAAATTATTGTAAGCATCAGGTGCAGACACAATGCAAAGGAAAAGGTCTTCTAAAAGAAGCAATTTTTCATTTCATTCTCATTTTTTAAGAATCTTTTGAAAATTTATTTTAAGCATATTAGATATGCAAGAAGTAATTTCTCAAAAATGTTAAAACATGTTCAAATATAATGCAGCTATTAATGAGGCAAAATTCAATAAGTAAAATGAAGGAAATCTGTAAAACACTTCAAATATTTCTGTGAATTAAGTATTAAGATCTGTTAATTATAGATTAGGTTGCCATATGTTTGACTATAGGTTTTCTTCCCTTAAAAATTAAAATAAAATGTTTGTATCCTTAACAAGTTTCTAGGAGTAAATTTAAAATTACAAAAAATAGATTTGCTTTTCTCCTTATTTACCTTTCAAAGCCTTTAATATTAGTCCACAGATTCACAATGTTCTCTGTCAGCATGCTGAAAAATAACAGGTAATCTTTCTAAATACAGTTTTAGTCAGATGTTTAACCACCAGAGGCTCCCATGCAGAACTTGAATGTTTGACAACTAAATCATCAATAAAAAATAATAATAATTAAAAAAAAAAAAACAAACCCAAAAAAACCAACACCATAGATGGGCAACCAAATAATGCTAACAACAAATTAAAAAATACACATTGAATTTAAAGAGCTAATGAGTTGCTTGTCCAGTGTATTCAGCAAATTCACATGAATAACAAATATTGATTCCTGGATGATCTGCTGTCCAAAAAAAGGGGTATACATAGCATACATAATGCCTGTTTTTAGTAATGAAAAGTTCAAACTCCTAAGTCACAGTACTGCATAGCACTCTTCATGTTTGGCATCTCTCTTCCAGCAAATTTAAATCTATCTAAATTTAAATCTATCTAAAGTATCTCAGTATTCCTGCTGACACTTCCAGAATTCAGTGGACCAATTCTGCCTTTTAAGTTGGCAGTGGATTGGATTGTATCCAAAGTAAAAAGTGATTTCATATTTCTTATATTTTAGGCAAGTGAATTTTCGTGGGTCTTTTGAAGCAAAATTATTTGATTCTGTAGATTAATGATTCTATACAGTTATGGAAGATTGAAACAAATCCCAGCGGCAACTTAGCTTTTCATATATTTATACCAGGCAATATTAGATTTACTGTTTATCTCTTTTAGTAAAGCAAAGTAATTTAATTAAATCTATGCCATCTAGCAACTATACATATAGTATATTGGTGTGAGGGAGGAAAGACAAATCAATCTGACACAGAAATAAAATAAGGCTGCAAGCAGTTCAGGCAGCATTCAAACACATTTATTCTTCTATGCAACTGGTTGGCTTCAGTGAAGGTGTAAGGCAAGGAAGAACTGAGGTTTGGGGTTTTTTTTCCCCAATAACTTCTTTTAATTTAGATTTGTGTAATGTGTATGGCAAGCTTATTACATTGAGAATACACTGTGCAAGCTGACACAAGGAAGCGTTCTGAGTCATGCTGAAATTTGGAAAACATTGTGTGCTCTGTCTCCTGTAGCATTCTCAAAGCAGCTAACCAGAAACAGAATAGCTATGCACAGAAATAGCTATATAATACATAGCTACACTATGTGTTAGAGGCTAAAATGAAATTTAATTCCATTTTTCTAAGCACAAGAGTTTCCTTATGTTTATTAATGCAGCAGTTCCACTTATGGGTATTGCTCCAAAGTTTACATCTTGTTAACAATTCTTATCCACATTAATGTGCAGATATCTGCCAAAGCAGCAGTGAACAATTGGGAACTCCTGGCCTTAAATCTTATTTCTGTTTTAATGTCTGCACTGCTTCAGGGACTGCAAGAATGCACTGGAGTTTCTGATCTTTCTAAGAAAAAGATTCTATCCTTTGCTCTAAGTAGATGGCAACTGCTTTTATGAAGAATGTGGACAAGTACATGTCTATTAATCTCGTTAGTACCTGTTTGTTAATAGTCAAACAAGTACTTGCTTGTTAATGGTCAGTGCAAGAAGAGGCAGGATAAGGGAATGGGGGACAGTTTCTGTCACCTGAAGCAACGAGGGTGCTGCACACATGGCAATGTCTTGGGGTGCGTGGGCTGAACCCCTTCATGAACTTCCATCCCCAGGGAAGACCTGGCTGAGCTCTCAAAACTAGCGGTGGTATCTTGCCTTCTAGTATGGCTTCCACTGCAGCTGGTAGTTGGAGAACAGTGCTAAAATATACTTCAACATTCAATTTATCCCCAAAATATATAGATGTCCAAAGAGAAGGGTCATCTCTAAATACAAAACTACCTTATGGTCCTCCACTTCCAATCTTGTTTTAATTTTTTTTTTTTCCTCTATAGTAAGTATATTGCATACTCTGCCCAGGAGTCGAGTACAATCCATCAGTAAATAAGAGTTGCTAAAACTGAATGCTTCCAGACAAAAAATTATATGTTTGGCAATACTGAAAGAAAGATACAGGACATCTAGACCTGAGGTGGCAAATCTCCACACAGATGTGCCTACACTTTCCAAATGTAAGAGTGACTGATCCACCACTACTGCCAGACTGAGATATACCCAAATGGAAAGGTGATGCTTCAACATGGAAAGGTGTCATGACTGAGAAAGAGGAAACTCTTCAGAAACACTGAGAATGAAGACTACAAATTAATGTAGCTACAAATTTATGTAAGGTAAAACTGTGATTCCCTCAGTACTAATTTGGAGACAAAGGGGAATCTAGGAAAAAAATATAAAGTTACATAGTTAACTAGTAATCCCTCAGATTACAACCTCTACCCTCAGTAGATTGAAATGCAACTATTCCTTTATTCACCTGGATTTCATATCAGTTATACTTGACATTAATAATAACAATATATTTATAATAGTGTTGGTCTGTTCTCATTTACTTTCAAATATCTTACAGCAAATTGCCCTAATAGATTAGTTTACACTCTGAGTTTCTAATTTTCAGTTTAATGGCTATGCAACATCACAAAAAACAAATATGGCATTACGGGTTGCTAGGAAAGATTTCCAAAGGAATTTGTCAGCATAATTTCAAGTTTGCTATACACAAGATACTGAGTTCTGAGGAAAATAAAGTGGTTGACATTTAGAATTTTATAATTAGCTTTCATACCTTAATTGTATGTATCTTTTAGTTCTGATGTATACAGAAACTGACACTGATTCTAACAAGACCATGGCTACTTATTAAAAACTGAGGAAGTTTTCCAAACATTCAAAGTGCAAATAACAATGTCTGCATTACAATGGCCTTCCCTCCTTTCTGTGTTTGTGTTAGGAGGCATGATATTTTACCTTTAGCAATCACTCTCTGAGGAACACTTTTTGCTCTGTGTGTTCTGGCCTATTCATGAGAAAGAAAAAAAGAAGCTGACTTATAAAATGTGCATGAAATCAGCAATGAATGACATAAAAAAAATGTCATTGAATTTTATTGTGTAGATTCCTTATTTCCCAGTATGACATCTTTTTAGTAGCACAAGGATTCACAATAGATGCTTCTCAGATACTTCTGTAGGAGCATAAATTTATCTAGCTCTCATCTGCTCTGTTGCTGGGATTTTCCCAAAGAGTTAAGAATGGCACAGAATTTTTTTTAGATAAAAGTTGCTGCATAAATAAAAACCTTGCATGACTTGGTTTGAAATAACTATTTTCATTTATACTGTATTTTATTTTATGCAAAATGTACTCAATCTATTCTATCTCTCCAATGGAATAATTTCTAACTAAAAGGAGAGGGGAAAAAAATGAATTTCATTATTGTACCAAAGAAGCATTTCATGAATATATTCAATCTGTGCTAATGTTTTTTAACATATTTTTACTATTCTGCAATGAACTGTTTATAAAGTTTTTAATTACCAAAGCAGTATCCAAATATATACTGCAGGGAAGTGCAGTATTGTAACAAAGATTATTCCTTTATGCATTTAATCTTGTCTCACTAATGCATCTACAGGTATCTGTGTTTAAATAATATAATACCTAATTCTATAAATATATGTAATTCAGCTAAATTGCTGTTCCCAAAACCAGTTGCTCACATTATTTTTCAGTTACAGAAATTAAGAAATAGCATGTGCCTCATATATCCCTGATATTCATCACCCAGTGCTGCGGGGTATGGAGTATAGTCAGAGTTCTACACAGTGTAACTGCTTGAGATCAGATAATATCTGGAGAATCTAATGGTAACTTCCTTCACCCTTCCCTTGGTGCTGTACTGTTATTCCCCATAGTGGGCTGTGTATTGCACTGTATGACGAAGGATATTCATTGAAGTTTCTGAGTCATGTGGCTGTTAGCGAAAAATACTTTCTGTTTATATCATGTAGGCTTCAAGCCATGACACTTTCAAAGGAATCAGTAACACTCCCACCTCTTTATCCTGTAATATCCAAGTTAAAATACTCACCAAATGATGGGAAGAATACACTTCTCATTATCTCTGGATCATCCAAGTGAAATTGAAACAACACCCTTTACAATGTGTAATATGGGTATTTGCTGATATTGGTTGACAGACGGTTAAATACGAGGCAGCAGTGTGCCCAGGTGGCCAAGAAGGCCAACAGCATCCTGGCCTGTATCAGAAATAGTGTGGCCAGCAGGGCTAGGCAAGTGATTATGCCCATGTACTCAACACTGTTGAGGCCAGACATCTCAAATACTGTGTTCAGTTTTGGTCCTCTCACTACAAGGACATTGAGATGCTGGAGTGTGTCCAGAGATGGGCAACAAAGATGGTGAAGGACCTAGAACAGAAATCTCACAAGGAGTGGCTGAGGTAAGTGGGGTTGCTTAGCCTGAAGAAAAGGAGGCTGAGGGAAGACCTTATCACTCTCTATAACTACCTGAAAGGATGTTGTACAGAGGTGGGACTTGTTCTCTTCTCCCAAGTAACAAGCATTAGAACAAGAGGAAACAACCTCAACTTGCTCCAGGGGAGGTTTAGATTGGATAGGAGACAAAATTTCTTCACTGAAAGGGTTGTTAAGCATTGGAACAGGCTGCTGAGGGAAGTGATGGAGTCACCATCCCTGAAGGTATTTAAAAGACATGTAGATGTGGTGCTTAGGGATGCAGTTTAGTGGTGGGCTTGGCAGTGATGGGTTAATGGTTGGACCTGATGATCCTGAAGTTCTTTTCCAACCTAAACATTTATATGATTCTATGATATATTCACAAGCTGAATCCTGCTCTGACCTGAGCAGCTCTCCCATATATCCTGTTGGTGCCTTTAAAGCATCATGCAGACTCAGGCTCTGATAAGATGATGCTGGATCAGTTCTTCAGTGTCCTTCCCCAGTCCTCATTCAAGAAAGCCCCGCATCCCTGTTGCTTCTTGTGTAGGACCGTATTTCTGTCATGGAATTACATCTGGATTGTTCCCTGCCTGTCATCAGGGTGCTTGTTCATGTTGAGACTTGTCAGAAGTAGAATTGTACCTTCCACATAGACTGACAGACATTATCCTTGAACAGAGGATGCTCTTAGTTGAGCTATATAGGGCACATGAGATGATATGGACTGTTTTCCATTCATTAAACCTTCTTTCTTCTTTGTGATAACGCATTTCGTAAAAACAAACAAACAAACAAACCCCCCCCCCCAAAAAAAACAAACAAACAAACAAACGTATTGTATATTAATCTAAACATATCAAGGGACCTACTCTTTTAAGTAAAATGTTCACAGACTTCTAGAAATATAATGCTGGCTGATAGTCTCAAACAGACAGAATCAAGATAATGTTATTTTAGCTCTTTAGTTATCTAATGTGTCCTCCACACCTTTAACATTTTGCTTTTTCTGTCTAGAATATTATTTAATATCTGAGAATGAAAATCAGGGATGCGGCTTCTGGAAAAAATATGTTTTTGATTTAATGCTTATAAATGAAATCTCTTATGTGTTTGGACCGACAACACAGAGCTCCCCACATCAGTGTAAAGCAGCAAATCTAGGAAAGCTCTTCCGCAGCCTGGAACAGAGCAGATGCTGAAGAAGGAAGAAGACTTCTTGGAAAAAACAACAGCAGCTTGAGAGAAAAGACAGATGAGTTTCTTACTCCCTTGTGGGGAGGATGGAATTGTTTTCTCATTGTATAAGCCTCAATTTGTAACTGATTCTCCAAAGCAGATGCCTATCTCTGAAGAAACTGAGACACAGCACTGTTTTTCTTTTCTCCAGCATCTGCAATGAGTCACATGTAGTTTGGCTCTCAGCTTGAAGCAGAGATACAGCAACTTGAAGGCTATCCCCAAGCAGTACACTTAATATTGCAGTTCTTTATATGAGGGAAAATGCCTTCAGGTTCTTTTGTTTCAATAAAATACAGAAAATGTTTTCTTGAGATGATGACAGAAGTCTGCAATACGGAAAACCTAAAAATGCAGCTAGGTGTATTTTTTGTTTTTAACATGATAATAGCCTAGAAATGATTTAAGAATGTGTTGTGTGTGAATGTGTTTACATGGATAAAACATTAACAGCAAACTTTTGTCGTGGTGTGACTCCTTTTTAATTGCTAGTTCTGATGTCACCTTTAGAAGCTCATGCTTACTTGTGCAAGTCAATGTTCAGGACCAGACTGCATCCTCTGATGAGACAGTGGCAGTTAGTGCTGGCAGTGTTCAATGTTCAGGAAAGGATAGGGTTTATCTATGTTCAGCTGATGCACAGTAGCAGAGCAGGGCTTATTTGCTTGTATGTCAGGACTACTTTCTTCATATCTTAAAAATGTAACTGATACTGATAAACACACCCTGTGCTTGGTTGACTCAGTGATGTAGCAGTGGCTGGCATGCAGCACATAGAACTCACTGGCATGGAGATGCCACACAACCATATAGAGATGGCACATATCCAGATGTTAGGATTGCAGCCAGAGTCAGATGCCACGCATGTATCGATATTAGATGGAAGCTCTACTGAGTCACAGGATACAGGGAGCCACTGCATTGGACACTGAGGTGTGGCCAAAGGCTATCTCCCCCCCACCATCAGCTGCATACAGGGTTAGAAGGTGGTTGCATAGCTATGCTGAAGGGGTGTGAAGTACTGGTGCAGGGTTTAGGGACTGTGAGACATTGGCCAAGTTGCAAATGTTAAATTCTTATATTTTCGGATGAGAATCCCCAAGAAAGTTTGGAAATAGGAATTTCAAAACAAAAGGACTGAAAATACTGACCCAACCTTTCCTAATAAAAGATGTGCCAATTTTTTTCAAGTTTTATGCATGTAGCACCTGACCAGTGATCAGATAACAACAGTAATGAAACTGCTAGTCTTTAGGAGGGTTAAATGAGGAACATGACAGCTAGCTGAACAGAAAAAGATTAAAACTGAGCTATTCGTCTAAATGGGAATTTGAATGGATCTCTAATGTTATGCTCCTACGCTTTTAATAAATGCTGTGGAATTTCTAATTGCCACAGCATCCAGGAGCTCCACTTGTTCTTTTACAATGGTAATGGCTGCAGCAACACAGTTCCTAGTTGCACTATGCCAAGGCAGATCCTCAGCAGTTAATCACAGGTGCCTCAAAACCTAAGTCCTCTGCTGGGGTCTACTCTTTAAATATTGTAAAGTTCAATTTTGTTAGCTTCTTCCATCACAACTTAGAAACAAAAATCATCTAGTGGGTATTCATTCTATAAAATACATATATATATAAAAAAATTTGTATTAATTTCAACTTTTGCTCAATGATATCATATTAAGAACATTCCTGATTTCTGTTAGTTTGTTGTGACCTTGTACTACAGGGTTGATCTGAAATATGTAAGAGTCTAGGTCATTTTGACCTAAGCAGCAACATAAAACAAGGGTACATCTGCTTAAGGTTTTATAGTTGTTGTTGTTGTTGCTTGGGTTCTTTTAAGTCTGCCATTGCTGAGATCTGACTTGGCAAAGACTTGTGGTGCTCTGGGTTTCCATGGGAGCTATGTTTTATTTTGGTACAATAAGAATGAACAGCACTAGTACAATGTGAGTAACAATAATCCATGGTTTTAAAGAAGATGGCTTATTTCCAAAGGGTTTGATTTCAGGACAATATTACCATTAAGAGAGGCATTATTTCTCTTGTTAATTACAGAATGGTCTGCAGTCTAATGTTTTGCCAATATGTAAAGTTTTCTAAATGCAGTTTTTGTTTACCTTTACTGAATCTTTGTCATGCTGGCTGTTTCAAATATTCTGTAATTTCATGCTGTTAATTTTTTTATGAAAGCTTTTCTATTTTGGGAATATTAAAGTGGTGCAGTTCCAGCTCTGTAATTAATGGGCTTCAGTGACCTCTTTCAGCTGCTGCTCATGAGACTGAGAAAGGAAGGACACAAGCCATAGATAATAGAGAACAAAGTTTTTATTTATCAAAAACACCAGTCCTCAGGGTTATTTGAATGATAATGCTGTAGTCTATCTACAAAGCATGGTGCATCTGAAGGAGAATCTGTGGAGCTTTCCATGGTCCCAGAGCCCCCCCCTCGATAAACTGGTACGAGTTGCAAATATAATTTGGCAGCTCATCTTCCTTGCAATTCCAAGTGAATAGGGTGCCCATTACAGAAGAATGTGAAAATAAAATGAAAATTGTGTTGGTGATACTGTTGACATAATATGATGTGTCCACTTCAGCACTTTTGAAGTGAATTTATTTACATACATTTTCCAACACTGAACTGGTATGACAAGTAGCCCAGGTAAATCTGAACTGTAACAAATGTCCATGAGTGTGTGCTAACTCTTCACTGATCTGCTACACATGATTAATCAATATCTCTCTGTTACTGCAGGCACACTTGTCTGTACATCATTGCTTTGCCTTTTTTTTTTTTTCCTCCATATCTAAAGTAGTCTGACAGATGAAAGTGGCTAAATATGTGGACATTTTCAAATAAGAAATGTAAAACCTGAAAGTTGTTGGTACCTCTGATAAATAGTTTTTGCTTGAAGTTTAAAATGTCTTTTCATAAAATATATATTTTACCTTATATATTACAAAATAGACTATTGTATATTTCAGACATGCAGTGAGCCAAATTCAGTGCTCTGCTTGTTTTACAGAAAATCTAAATTTGGCCTGCATTAATTTCTCAGTGTTCTAAAACATTGAAGATTATTAAGAAAGCTTTGAGGAACAAAATAAAAATATAATTAAGCTGCTATAAAAATCTGTGATGTCCCCTCATCTGGTATGCAAGGAGATATAAACAATAGAGTCAGAAAAGTAGATAGAGAAGGGCTAATGAGATGGAGCAAGGGATAACTTAATAGTTAAGAATGCTCCAATTTGGATAAATTGTGTTTATGGGAGAGATGAAGGAGACTCACAAAAACATTGCTGCCTATGAGAAAGCAGTCATACAACTGCGGTGTATTTAATACAAACTGATTATATAATACGAAAACTGGAGAAGCAAACTGAATTATTTTGGAGATCCACTAAAGACAAAATAAGTTTTTCGTGCTGTGCATAATTAAATTTTGGAATAACTTTCCCAGGATGTTTTGCATGGCAGGAAGGTTTATGTACTAAAAGCACCTTTGAAAAGGTGCTTTGAAAAGGAGCTCAGAAGAGAAGTGCTCATCAACACAAAGAACTAGAGCTAGCTCAACTACAAGTTGCAAACTAGGAAAGTACACTACAAAAGCATGACCGTATGTTTTCTCTGTTCTGTACTCCTCCTAGACCACCTGCTTTACTAGCCACTGTTGGGACCATGATACTGGACTAGTTGACCACCCATTTTTGTGGAGTTTAAAGACTGTCCTACAGGTAAATATAATTATAAAAATGCTGGAGAAGGAATGAAATCGGTAAACTGATTCTAATTCAAAATAAGTTGTGCACCATTAGGCTTCTGCAGCCAGTTAGCCTATGCCCAGGACTTGATTTCACTGCTTTTACAGTATGGTAATGTATACATTCATGGGAAAGTACGTCACAACTGATATCAAGGATTAAATGAGAAATCAGGCTGTGTTACCTGTGTCTTTTGAACGTATCTAATTTTTATTAGAAAACCTCTCCAAAGTCTTTATAAACTGTAAAATGCTGAAAAAAAAAAATAGCAGACAGATAAATTGGGCAGCTTATCATAAAAGCACATAAAAAGAGAAGAGTGAGCAAGATCTGATTAAAAAAAAATAAAAGATCACATTATTCAGTTCATGGCGGAAAAACAGTGAAAATTCTGAAGGGGAAGACAGAAGTTGAACTGGTATCAAAGTATTTGTCAGTATTTAGGGTATAAGTAGAAACACTATAATCGAACTAAATGCTAAATTAATGCCTTCCAATTAATAGCTTATCAGTTTTCAGGAGATGAAACTGAGGAATAAGTAGAAGTAGGCTGATTAGGATATGTGCATGCATGTGCACACAGAAATGCATACAAACCAGGTACAAAATAATGCAGTAAGTTCAGCCTAAAGTAAAACGGGTAGAAAACTTTCCTGCTACCCAGTAAAATGCAGACTTAGGAAAAGATTATTGTCATGAGTATTTCAAATACATGTACCTTCAATTAATTTCCAGTTTATATTTAAATACAAATAGTGCTTTCTGTTGATACTAAGCACTTAAGAAAATCTGTCCATGGTATGCTTAGTGCAAGATGAAAAGACTAGATTCAAGACCTTTAGTCATTTTTATTATGAGTTGTTATTTTACTTTGTGTCCACTTTTTATGAAAGTAAAATATAGCTATATTTTATTACTTCAGACTTTCTATTTAGGTCTATCATTTAATATAATCTGCAATATTCATTAATATAGCACTTAGCCATCTCCTAAATGATTAATAACAATGTATGGTACTCCTATTTTTAACTTGGACCACAAGTCTCTTTTGTAGCTATTAACATCCATGAAATCAGTGAGTCACCAAGTGTTTTACTGAAAGAGCCCTGCAACAGCAAACTTGACTTGTCAGTGAGGAGTAATTTGACATGATCAAGTAAAGATCATGTCTAATAGCTCTATAATAACACATATACACAATGGCTGTAATGACTCTAGAGAAGGCATTAAGAATCATTGAGGAAATCTATGTTTTTCAAGTTTGTAATTTTAATTACCTTGTTCTTTCATAGACTGCAATGTCTGTGATCCATCCATCATGTATTTTCCATGATTAGAAATATGCAGAACACTTTGGTAACTGCAAATCCAGGTTTATTATTTTAGCATTAAAAAAAATAAATTAAAAAAAAAAATAAATGGAGCTATAATGTTTAGACTAACACTATTTTCTTAACTGACATCTTTGTGAATGAACATAGTAAATTTGAACAGTACGTGTTTTCACCATCTGTGCTCCCATAATGATAGCAGGCACCAAGGGAGAATCAGAGTACTTAAGTATGGTAGGAAACATCAGTCTGCTGCTTTTAGCATGAGCTGAATTTTCAACTTTTAGGTGCCTTGATCTTAATTTATGCTCCATTCCTAATTAAATTGTCTTGCTGATATGACTCTGAAACCTAGCTTCCCGTGCCTCAGTTCCATGCCTCTCAGCCTTAATTTCTTCACACTTGATTGATAATGAACATGCTTTACCATCATATATTGTTTGGGTCTTGTGAAAGACAAACTGCATTGCTGCAGACTGTTAATGTCTGATTGGACAGATGAGCCACACTGACTATAAAGAAATTTGTAGTTAGCGTTACAAACTATTATGTCATGCTAGGCTTTTATTCCTTTCTAAAGATTTTCATTAACTCTCCTTTTAACCAGACAACATCTATCTATAATTAAAGGTGGTTAACAAAGTAGTGAAAAAATAATCTATAATCTTTCATCAATGGATAAAAATGGCAGCAAACATCATGAAATTAGACTTCTAAAATGAGAAATAAAGTTTAATTTAATTTTGTGTTCAAGTAATTACTTTTCATTTCTTACCATTCTTGAGGTTAGTATCATTTTTGTCACTGCTGGTATCAAAGAACATGAAAACAGCAGGCTGCTCCAGATGTCAACCCAGCATTTTGGAAAAGGTTAGGATGGAGAAAAAGTGGTGCAGGGAGAGCTAAATGCTTTTTGTCAGTAAGGAAAGAAGTGATGCATGACAAAAAATTATGAAAACATGCACTTAAATTCAAGTATATTGTGCATCCCTCAAGACAGGTACATTTAGTACTTTAAAAATATTTGTTCAGTACATGGCATCTCAGGAATTATTGGATTTTGGACATTTTGTAGAGTGGATATATGGGCATGGTCAATGGATATGCCTAAACATCATCATCTACCTTTATCATATTAGCTTATTATCATCATCAGAATACACAGACATTATTGACATTGCCATATCCAGAATATGCTGTAACATGGAAGTGGTTTGCAATTTTCTTTAGTTAGTCCAAAAAGATACACTGCTAAAGCCAATCTTTACTATCTTGATGACTCAAAAACAAACAAACAAAAAAAAAAAACCAAAAAAACCAAAAAAAACCAAAAAAAAAACCAACAACCCACAACTGAAAAGAATTTAAAAAAACATGCAGCTGAAAAACAAAAAAAAAATCAAATTAGTTTTTCAATATAATTGATAACTTACAAGTAGTTTTATCAAAAGACCTTGATGTTGCAGTTACTTTACTAATTTATGTTATATTATTAAACAAAAATGTAAATTATGAGGACTGTAATGAAAAAGTATTCCTTGTTTATGTGTCCAAAAGAAGACTGTCCTTGAAACTTTAATTCTACTCCTTTATGATTACTTCAACATTATGATATAACCTTTAGCTTTATGTTTTCACACTATTTATTGTTGTACATAATGTTTACCTGTAGAGAGTGTGAGTGAAATTCTTTCAGTAGCATTCATTCCAGCATTTCATAATTTTTTAATTTATGCCCTTGAAATAACAATAATTTCCTTTTGGACTCACTTGAGTTTGTGTGTATGTTTGTGTGTGTATGTGCTTTATTTACTGTCTGGTTAAAGAAAGCAAACAAAAAAATCTTCATGACATTGTCTTGTAATTCACACAGGTCATCTGCAAATGTGAAGTCCATACCACCCAAGCTAACCAGATGATAGCTTTCAGAATTTTTAATTCCCTATGTAGAGCACAACTGGAGGAATTACTTCTTTTGGTCTTCTTGTTATCAGGAGACATGAGATTGAAGGGTTTGGAGTTTGGCATTGGGTAAGGATGGATGCACGCCCTGGTCATCTCAGCAAATTAGGTGGACTTCCTTGATCTCACTCGCTTAAGGCAATAGACCTTACAACCCCATGGTCTTAGAGTATTTGAGCCTTTACCTCAGCTCCTGTATCTTTAGCTGGAAATGCAGGTCCTGCTTTTGGTAACATACATATACATAGTTTTATTACACACAAGCATAAGATGCAGGTATTACTGAAGGATAGTAACTCCATTTTCGGAGTTACTCCATTGGACATAAATAAAAGGCAATACATAAAAGTAGAAAGGTACAGTTGATGTTGCTACCACTGCTACCAGATCTCCACTTGTCCTACCTTTAGGGGTACTATGAATGTTCAAAACATTGTGGTTGGGAAGCCTTTGTCTTAGATTAACCCTATGGCTGAAGATGGATCTGCTTATGTTTGCTGGAGATGTACTAGAATAGAAGCTGTTTTCTTCTTAATGGAGAATTGCCTAGGATATTTTATCATGTTGTCCTGGATTTAAACATGGCTTCTGATGTTTTTTTCATTTCATACATTTTAAAGAAAGGAAGAATAGAGTCAATGCATTTGAGACTGCTTCTCAAAGTGTAACTTGTGCTATGACTCACCAGATTAGGAAATGACAAGGTTTCTTCCAACAAAAATGCTGGTAATAGCATAGGTGTCTAAATAAGTAAGAAAGTGGAAATATATACATATATATATAAATGAACAACAAACTAACCCCCCCCCCCCCAAAAAAATGCTTATATAAAATGACAATATGTTATGCCTAGAAAGAATAATGTAGCTGAAAAGCAGTCAAAGAGGCTCTGCTCAGTGCCTTGACCTGCTCTTTGAACTTGCCAAAATTATAATCCTTGTTGCTTTTGCTATCTATCAAATGAGAAACTATTTAAGCTGTTCTGCCTGTTTTGCTGTTTTCACAAAGCTTGTCACAATAAAAGAATGAACTTAGAAGGGTCCTTCTGGAAATAATGAGGTAGAATACACATCATCAGAGTCCAGTAAAATCTGCATTATAGCAGCAAGCTTCTTCACAGCTTTCAGACATTACTTCCTTTACCCACTGCAGTCATAACTGTTTTTCTTCTTTTGCAGCTTCCTTGTTGCCTGGGCAATTCTTGGTGTCATAGACCATCTTCTAAATGACAGTGATAAGCAGGAACCCCAGTTTTCTTAATAATTCTCACATTTCTTTTCCAAATATGTTACTAAAATTGCTCAGGCATGCACCAGTACTGTATTCAGTTTGAAGCAACTAGCATTTCAGGAAACATATTTAAAAACAGAGAAAAACATCCTATATTTTAGTGCAATTAGAATTTGCAATCATGCAAGCTTTGAGATTTATCCTTCTTTAAGAAAAGTGTAGAATTTGGCTCCTGATGAATATCATCCTTTTTTTTTTTTTTTTTTTTTTAAGAGCTTTCAGTTCAGGCAGCATTATGGCATTATAACTTAAGCAAGTAGACTATAACATAAGCTTCTAGTCTGCTTTCCATTAAGTTTTTATTGTAATCTTGAAAAAAATAGTCAAGAGCAGTGGGCTTTTGGGTTGGTTTTTTTTGCATGCTAGGATGCTAAGCAAGCCAAGATTAAACTGTTTAAAAGGAGCAAGTGTTTCAAACTGCTATTAAAATAATGAAAGAGGACTGAGAAAAAAAAAAAATTAAAAATCCTGCTACTATTAAGAAAAAAATGTCCTCCACATAGTTCCTAAAAGATCTTGTAACTCCTGATAATTTCCCTCATAGCTGTGAAGACCATCATTGCTGAAGATAGGAAGAAAACTGTAATAGACAAAGTTTAGCCAGAGCAAGTGAAAACACAAGTTGGATGGAAGTTATGCACATATAACAAGTAGACAGGGAATTGTCAAAGAATGATGGATAAAATGCATTTCTGAATCTTCTGAAAGTATAAGTTATATGAATAACTACATATTCTCTATGTGGAGCAAATTTTAAAATGACTGTCTTGCCTATAAAATTTGAGATGTTGCCTCTACTTGAAAATGTTCTCTTTGGCTACAGATTATGCCCACAGTATTAATATAAGAGCTCTCCTATGTGCCTTAGGAATTCAAAGAATGAACAGGACTAACAAGTGACAAAGCTGCTGACATTACAGCTCAAGGGACACCAGTAGCACAATCAGCATCTTAACTACAGCCACTGCTCTGCTTCTTAACAAGTTTTCTGACTTGCTTTCCATGACTGGCCTTTTCCAAGGTGAAAAAGCTTTTCACAGGACTTCCAGAAAGAGATGAATGATTATGAATGGAGGCTTCTAGCTTATGAGAATGAGAACTATCTTCCTGAAAACAAAAAGTTTCTCCAGAATAGAGCTTGGAAGTAACCATGCACTATTTGGACATGGCTATGACACTGCTTGTAAAATGAGGAAAAGAGAGCTACATTTCTTAACAAGATGAGTTAAGTAATCTTGTATAAAGCCCTATCAGTGAATATCAGGGAGAAAGTTATGGACAATTCTTACTACTGTTGTTGAAGGATAACTTGTTTTTTTAAAGATTGTAAGATCTGCTTCTATTCTTTAATTATTTCTTTTAAAAGTACTATAAAGCATAAAAACAATTTGGCAAGATCAAAGAATCCTAGATGCTATTATTGTAAAAACTACAGCAACTGATCAAAGGGTACCCCAATGAATTCAAATTTGGTTTAGAGGCAAAATGAGAACAAGAAAGAAACACTCTTCTATTTCTATTGTTAGTTTTAATGTAGTTTATATAGAGAAATGACAGGAACTGATACGAGAACATCACAGAAGTTGCTACATTCTATCCATAAAAACTAACTGAATTCAGTAAAATTTTGTTATGCTTAACCTCAACAGCAGAGGTGTGAATTCTGTAATGAGGCATTTGCTAACATTTTCCATTTGACAAAAAGTTCTGTAATATAAGCAATAATGTCACCTAATATGACATAGCTTTAATTAGTGAGCATGACTATTCCTGAACTTAATTATAATCTAAAAAAATTATGCACAGAGAAAAAAATATATAGGAAGGTATATTTTATCTGAAAATCATAAAAATATAACTTAATTTAAATTGTAATGTAAAGCTGTTTTTTTCTTGTCTAAAATTACATATCTGTTATTAGAAAAGGTGCTAGCCAACAACTTCTTTTCTAAGATTTAGTTTTTAGTTTTTTGTAATTGAGGAGGGTTGACCCCAGACAGCAGCTAAGGACCCAGCCAGTTATTCATTCACTGCCCCCTTTAAGTGGGATAGGGGAGGGTATCAGAATGTTAAAAGCCAGAAAAAGCTCTTGGTTCAAGATAATGGCAGTTTTATAAGTCAAGGTATAAAACAAAATCAAAAAGCCTAAGGTTGTTAATTATTGCAAAGTCCATAATTAACCACCACCCACTAGTAGACCAATGCCCAACCAGTCTCCAAGCAACAGCTACATTGGAAAAATTGAGGAGGCCTTCATGATGTTCAAGAACAGTTCATCAATATTTAACTCATTGGTGTATTGTCAATGCTGTTTTTGTCACAGATCTAAAACACAGCACCATATGGGCTGCTATGAAGAAAATTAACTCCATCTCAACCAGACCCAGTACAATCTCCACCCTTTTTTATTCCATACCATTTGCATCATGCTCACATTCTACAATATACAATGAATTCTCATCAACCACCCCCCTACACCCTCCACCCTCCTTCCCTGTCCTTTGACATACACAGATAGCTTTGCCTCAGCTTACTGGCCATCCCCATTCAAATATCCATTCAGTTCATTTAGTCCAGGACTTGGGCTCCATCTGTTGCAATGATCATTCAGGACAAGAGGTACTTTGTTGGATTTCTGGGTTTCAAAACCAGCTCAGGGTGCATCACTGCTGCACTTGCTTGGTTCCTTATGAATGTCATCCTCATAAGGTTTGGGTAGTTTCTGCTGTGGTATTTTGACATACAACTATGGCATCATACAACTATGGCATCATGAAACTCAAATAAGGGGCTATTTTCACTCAAGGATAAATCTCCCTGAGGTATTTCTCAGATTTCCCCAACCTTACCCACTCAGGTAAGTGCACCCAGGTTCCTGAGTAAAAGCAATCCTATTTGTTTGCCTTCTTCCTGAGGAAGGAGTAACCTACAGTCTTTCCTAGATAGTTCGAACCATCTGGAACCAGGGAGTGTCAGTTGATGTGATATTGAAGCTGGTGCACCATCATGGTAGCAATCAGAATCTACTGATCTTTGACATATAGCAACCTCACAGCAGAGGAACCTCTGAGACACCAAGCAACATAGACCACAGTTTAATCTACACCCACAACATTTACCAGAAGCCCACCTGTAGCTTTTTGGGTCATTGGAGTACCTTCTCCTGAGGCGGTCTAAGCTAAGGATATGTGGACCCTCTGGGTCTGTCACAACAGGATGCTTTTGCCACTCATTTCCTGTTAAGCTCAACTTAGTCTCCAATGCAGTCAACTGTTGGGAATGTCCGTGTCATGCCAAAAATCCAGATGTGTTCTGCCCTGTTTTGTGCTGATGGCATTAGGGTATCTTGTGTGCTGGTGTCCACCATCTGATATAGCATCAAATCCACACAGTCAAATAAACCAACCTCCACTTGGCTGGAGTCAGGACCCTTCTATTCCTGTCACAGCATGCATTATGTGACTCCCATAATTATAAACCAGAAGTCCCTTCACCAGCTGCCTTGAGGGTACTGAACAGAAGGACAGTGAAGTATAGTCCAGGACCCACCACATTACAAGAAGCTGTGTCTCTTTGGCATAGGCAAGGCATTAATTTGTCAGTTTCTGTGTCACTTTAGCAGGATTGCACACCTGTTCAGGTGTGAAGTTCTGGACTATTGGAGGTGAAAATTGTTCTAGGTACATGCCCAAATTCTCCCAAGCATCTTGCCACCCGTGACTCAGCTGACTCAGAACACATCCCTGTCTGGCATTCCCAACCAATGGGTTAACCTTACAAATTGCCAAAATGAGGTTCATGACATACCATTATGACCATTCTGTGATGTTCAAGAAAATGAATAGCCATTGTAACATGGCAGAAAACAATTACAGCATATCACAGAGCAGGCAAGGGAACAAACAAATCAGTATCAAAACCAAAGTCAACAGTGTGATCAGCAACAGCAAATAAGGACTTGCCAAGTAACATCTAAACAGGTATAACTTTAAATTCTGTCTAGCATACTCTGATCAAACCTGTTGTTATCATGAGCCCCTCATGACCCACCCTGGGTGCCAAAAAGGACTGTGGTGGGTTGATGCCAGACAGCAGTCAATCCCCTACCCAGTCACTTTTTCACTCCATCACAGCAGGATGGGGGAGACAATCAGAAGGGCAAAAAGAAAGAAAATGCAATATAAAGATAATTTAATAAGTCAAGGGAAGGAGGAAAACCAAACTCCAAGTGAAGCAAAGGCAATCACTCACCACCTCCCACACACAGATCAATGCCAGTCTCAAGGAACAGCTACTTTGGAAAAACTACATTTCCCTCCACCCAGTTTTATTGCTAAGCATGACAGTATATGGTATGAGATATCCCTTTGGTCAGTTGTTTTCAACTGTCCCAGCTGTGTCCCCTCCCAACTTCTCATTCATCTCTAGCCTACTTTCTGACAAGGCAGTGTTAGCAATAGACTTTGACACTGTGCAAGCACCATTCACCAACAGCTAAATTCTCCTTGTGCTGTCAACACTGATTTGGTCACAAATCTAAACCACAGCAACATACAGACTGCTATGAAGAAAATTAAATCCATCCCAACCAAATCCAATAAAGTAATATTACCTGAAATGTTCTGTTAATCAGCCTCTGACTAAAGGTGGATTTATTTTCTTTTCTCCAGAGTTCAGAAAAACCTTTATAAATAAATGTCTGATGAAGGTCTTTTGGTGAAATCAAAATAAAGTAGGTGTATTCCCTGCAAATAACCAGTGTCTTGTAGATAATTTCTTTGCATTGAAGACAGGAGAACAAATTTGGGTTGCCTGAGATAGGATTGTAACATACAAAGAAAAGGAACACTGAAGAACTGCTAAAAAATTTTACTATTAAATTACAATTGCAGCCAACAAGGAACAGCAAATGAGTGTAGAATCATATATTCCATGTCAACAAAAAAGTTAGAGGATTTGGGCAAGGCAGAAGAATAATGAAGGACAGCAAGCATACAAGAGAATTAATGGCCACTATGAGAATGTTGCTGGGGGCAGGGAGGCAAAGTTTGAGAAATGCAGACATGCAAAGCATCCAGAGCAGCAAGTTCGGGAAAGCAAATTGGCAATGTATTCAAAGTATTTCATGATGGAAAATGGAGTGAAAAGCAAGGAGAAGCAGGGGAGTTGTTTTTGGTTTTGTTTTGTTTTTTACAAGAAAACAGTGGTATATTAAGAGGCAAAGGGAGAGAAGACAAATTATTAAGGAAAATTTTAACGCAGAATAAACCCAGGGTATTTGAACCAGAGAAGGGAAAGATAGGAGTAGGTAGGACCTCAGGTCCATCTCCAGAAGTAAAAGGATTATTTGGGAATGTCTCAAAATAAATATACACCTGAAACTCAAAGGGTGATAGAAAAACTGAAGAAATATGTTCTAGATGTTAATCTGGATTTTCTTATTACGTGTTGCTGTCCTAGGTTTTGTCAGTGCTAGATACAGGGAAGCTCAGTGATGGATGATGGTTGATGTTTCTCAGCATGGTTTTCACACTGTTATTCAGTGACTGTAATACACACTTTATTTTTTTAAGCAGATAGGCATTGTATACTTTCAAGAGTAATAAACTGCCTCATATATGTATATATTTTGGTACACTTTAAGGAATGATCAAAAGCAACTGAGGTCGTAGAATCATAGAATTGTCAGGGTTGAAAAGGACCTTAAAGATTATCTAGTTGCAACCCCCCTGCCATGGGCAGGGACACCTCCCACTATATCAGGTTGCTCAGAGCCCCATCCAGTTTGGTTTTAAAAACTTTCAGGGATGGAGCTTCCACCACCTCTTTGGACAACTTGTTCCAGTTTCTCACCAACCTCATGGTAAATAACTTCTTCCTAATGTCTAATCTGAATCTACCCACCTCAAGTTTTGATCCATTCCCTCTAGTCCTACCACTACCCAACATCCTAAAAAGTCCCTCAACAGCTTTCTTATAGGCCCCCTTAAGACACTGGAAGGTCACAATAAGGTCTCTTCAGAGCCTTCTCTTTTCCAGACTGAACAACCTCAACTCTCTCAGTGTTTTCCTAGGAGAGGTGCTCCAGCCCTCTGATCATCTTCATGGCCCTTCTTTGGGCATGTTCCAGCACATCCATATTTTTCCTGTAACAGGGGCTCCAGATCACATCCTTCCACTTTTTTTTTTATTAAAGATGTCTCACACACATCAGTCCAGGCAGAAAAATGTCTGTAAGTCCTTTGAGATAGTATAAATCACTTCTGAAAACTTATTATCCAGTCAGAAGTTTATCCTGATAGTCTTCATTATGACCCAGAGATTGAACCCTGTTCTTCTATCTGAGTAGCTACTTCAGGAAGAAATTCTATTTGCCTGTCTGGAATCCCATTTAACTATTCTCCAGACTCATTTGTGAGCATAACTTCTTACCACTGACAGCAGAGGATTTAGCATTTGAGCTCACATGTCAAACAGACATTTGACTGCTTAACATTTGGCTTCTTACACATTGTGAAATAAGTCCCAGAAGAAAAGTTTTCACATGGTGAAGACACTGGGCAAGAAAAGAAGTCAAGAAGACAAGATCAATCAAATAATTTAAGTACTCTCAAAAATAGTATTTGTTTAAAAGATAAATTGACTGATAATGAAATGGACCTTCAATAAATCAATAATATTGTATTCAAGTAGCTTATCTAGAAAGATGTCAATAGACAGGAAAGATAATTCTAACTTGTAAGGAAAATCATAGCGAAAGGAACTGTGATAGTATTGGGTAACATGTCCTTTTATTAATTTTTGAATAACCAAAGTGAGCAAAATAAATTTCCATCTAAACTAGGTCTTGAGAAAAATTCACCTTAAAAATGAACCCTGAAAAAGTAAAATAAAAATAAACAAATTACTAAAAAACAGAATAAGCAAAAGCAAATGCTCATATACTCTTGACTGGAAAAAACCATCATGGCAGTCTAAGTTGTAGTCTGAGTACCTAAAAGTCCCAGTTTTCCTTCCCAGAATGACATCAAATGTACTATGACTCTAAGTCTTCCTTGATAGCTCATGAGAGGATCTCCAGGTGTGATACCAACAATATACCCAGCATTCATGCATCCCTAGTAGAGGCTTAGTGATTAAATCACCTTTTGTGGTTGTTAATACCACTGAAACTGAAGTCAGATTTCATATGCCAAGGAAGTCCAAACTAAAATAATTAAAAACATTTCTTTGGCTTGGTATGACTGTGCAAGATACTCTCAGGCAACATCTATAAATCTAAAGATCCTACACTTCTGTTCCCAAGTTACTAATGATGAAAGAAAGCTGGTGCTGCTTTAGGCAGAGAAAAAAGACTCCTTTTTCTTATCAGTACTTGCTGTTCTGACCCATGCAGCTGCTACTCCCTGAGTGTCTAACACATACCCTCCAGGGACTCTTGGTGGGAATATATTACCTTTCTCAGCTCTCTGTCCTCTTCTCCATGCTTGGAAGCTTCCCACCTCCTGAGTAGCCTGATAAGGTGTGTTTGTCATCTCATTTGCCCTTGCTCCTGGGAAAAGCTCCAGTGAATTATAAGAGCTAGGCTAGGCCTCAAGCTGGTTTATGAAACTGCTACCAGGGAGGTGAGAAAACAATTTTGATTGAAAACACAGATCATATGAGTTCTTGAATAAGTTACAGCTCCTTCATATTTTAGCAACTAACACAGATATCACTGACAAGAAAACCATGAGGCAATTTTAGTGGGTAATCAGGGTAGAAAGGTAGAGTGAAGACTATACATGATTATCTTTTGGAAATTTTCCTTTCTTATTTTGAAGGTATATTGTTTATTTTCCAGTTAGGTGTACCCTTCATAACAGTTACAAGGCTGGTGATTATCATGACAGAGTTCTGCTCAAATTTCATAACATTTTCCTTTCAACTTAGAGAGTCCCCAGGAGATCTGACTTTCTTCAGCATCTCAAAGATGGACAGATGTGTTTCTGGAGATGCTGATTAGAATATATTGTGGTCATTAGCAACTGAACCTTCTCAATGTTCACTTTATTGTACTTACCTTTTGCTTTCTCAGGAAAAAAGATAATGAAGATTTAATGAGATCGAGGGCAATATTAACAGAAATAGTAAAAAGTTATCTTGTAGTATACAAGGTCTATTCATTCGCACAAAATATAGATTCTGTGGTTTGTCTATATGAAAAATTGGACATTTATTTTACTAGCAAATTAGTCGATAACCTTAAATTTGAAACAAACAAAACAATACACACACAAAATGCTTGTCAGCACAAACCAGCCTCAGAAAATGGTAAAGAACTATGAGTATATTAATAGTAGTTCTCTTTACCACTCTTAACATTTGGCATTCTTCTGAAATATATAGTGGCCTCTGAGAGTCAAATGTAAACATGATGATCCACTGATGAGATAAACATTTCCTCCTCCCTCTGAAGATATTTGAAATGGGAAATGTAGCATTCCAGGGAGTTGTTTGATTTGAATGAGACACTGGATGTCCAGTGGGAAGATAAAATTTTCATTACATGTATTTTAAAAGCCATAAAAGACATTCTTAATTTCCTAGCTTATATTTCTTTGCTTTCACAGTATGTCTCTCATTTCCAAGGCTGAGCATAAGCAATTGCCAAATACATAACTGAAGAAGAGCTATGCAATGCGTAAGTGTCAGGTATAAAACTAGTGAATTCACAGACAGCATGTTGTCTACAGAGGGGAAAAAAAAAAAGAAGAAAAAAGTTTGAATTCTGTGGTATGGATCTGTGAAATGAAGCTGAGGCTTTAAAATTACATGCTGGTAATTTTCTTGCTGTCTTCAACAGTTGCTATGAACATTCTACAAGGTGGCACAAAAATGACATATTTCAAGTGAAAGTTCCCAACTGTTGAACTGAACTTTTAAAGTCTTGCTATTACATCAAACACTGTTTGATTGGAAGCTGCAGCCTTCTCATTTTATCCATGTGCAAAAATACAGCACAGCAGAAGCAACATAACCTTTAGCAAACTGCCTTCACCATGTATCTCTGGAGCCCCTTAAGAACCTATTTTACTAGTGCAGAAAGGCAGAAAGGAATTTTCTTTAAGAAAAAACTTAAGACCTGTTTTAGATTTGGGTTTTAGACGTCATGAGCAAATACCTATCAGCAATCCTCATCCTCTCAGTTCAGACAACCAATCTTGAGATACGAATAGTTGTGCTATATTTGATTATCAATAAAGTGCAAAGAATTGAAAAAAGTCACTTGGTTTTGAAGTATGTTTTCTAGACTAAAATACTGTCATTGAGTTGTACACAACTGGCCATACTTTCAGTGTCTAATTATGCAACAACAATAATTATAAACATTCATTCAAATTTGGCCTTTAGTTATTAATTTAATCATCTCATGAGGAGTCCTCAAATACTCAGCAATAACGATTGATAGTACTTATAGGTAGTGGATTTTTCTGACTGTGTGACTTGAAGCTGGGAGCTTCTATATTCTGTTTGATTCCCTAAGCTCTCATCTTTATTCTCTGAAGAAAACTTCTGAACAGCAGAAGCTATTAAATATTGAATGCTACTAAACTATAATGGATCAGAGCTCTGGTTCGGCACCTTGTGTCCTTCCAAATTACTCTATGCAATTAATTCAAAATGAAGAGAGTTTCTATGATACATGTATTATAGTAAATTTGGGGAAGGTCAAAACCATAGCTTAATAACAAATGGAAGCCAAAGAAACAGAATACCTATTTCCTAATTTTTTTAACTGAAGGGCTGTATCTCATGAATAAGCCCATAGTTGCATCTCAGGCTCTGTTCTATGCAGACAGGCAGCCCATGCTACAGGAAATTTCATACCACCACAAATAAAAATAGCAGAATTCTTGAACTGTCATAGTTTAAACAGTAGGACAGTTTTAAAGTTCCCCTTACATTACTTGCTGGTTTTTTTCACCATCTTGCTCCTTTTTCCATGTTTATCAAGGTTATAGTGAGGGCTTTTACTTTTATTTTACTTTGATCTCAATCTTTACATTCATTTCAGGAGAGGTGATTATATCTTCATTTCTCCAGTCTGTCACACTGGGAAATACAGGGGCATTCAACACTTAATGATCTAAATAAAAAAATAATAATAATTAAAAAAAAAGATGGAGGATTTCAGAAAATAAAGTTATGATTATTAGTGATAGAACCTTGGAAATTTTTTTATGAACACTTGATGTCAGTTTCTGTCATTAAAGATTTCTGAAATCCCTTTCATGCCATTAGTATGTTTTTTCTGCTGTAAAATTAACAAGTAGAAAGATTTTACTTTCTGTTCCCTTTGATGAATTTGGATGCATCATTGTTCATGACTAAAAATAAAAACACAAGAAGAAAAAGGAGTGATAAGCCATAACAAATTACCAGAAATAAAACCCCCAGGTTTTATGGTTTTTTACATTCATTGTATTAAATTGAAAGAAATTGTAGTAGACAAGAAATTACATTAGTTTTCAGATAATAAAATAAACAAAGCCAAAACCAAAATCATAGTCAGAAATATGTTTCTTTTGCAAGTTGATCTGTAAATTTGTTTTAAACAGGTCTTTAATAACTTTTGTGTAACATTTCCTGATAATAGACTTCCATAACTATGTCACCTCATGAAGGTACTATTACATTTCTTATTATTATTTGAAAAATATAATTCTGTAGTAATAGCTCTATATTTAAATAAATATACAAAATGCTTTGTTTTTCTAAATGAGGCATTATTAAATGGAAAAAAAAAAAAAAAATGGAAATGGAGGAACCATGATACCACACAGGCACTTGCAAACTGCAGCATTAAAGTAGATCAGGATCATATCCAGACACTGATTTTTTTTTTTTTTTTATTAATGGCATAGTATCTAATGATAATAAATGCAAAGCTAATGTAATTCTTTGTGGGCTAGAGTCAGTTAAAATGCACTGGCAAAAACAGTGCTATACAAAATAAAGCCACATATGCACAAATGAAGGTTGGAAATACCTTTTCTGAAGCCATTAGTGAAGCTATTGTTCTCTAATCTATTAGACCTTCTTAATCACTACAGAACTTTAAAGTGTCTAGAGGAAAATTAATTTTCTTCTGAGGATCTGACCATGCTACATTCAGGTGTTAGTCAAAATCTCAAGCTTTTTGATTATAGAATAAGAAGAATCTGTTTTAACTCAAGTTTAAACTTTCCAGTAGCATGCTGGATTGTTTCACAGACATATTTTCCACTCCTTCTCTGGAAAAATGTCTTTGTTTCACATGGACTTTCTTCCTACAAAAGTAATTTAAAGTCATCTATTAGAACAAAGTTTTCAGGAAATAATCCTCAAATTAAAATTTTAAATCTACCCAAGTTTCTCATTAGAGATACACTATATATGTACAGAAATACATTATAAAGTGCCTAATAGGGTAAGTGGAAAATATAGGGCACAAGAAACAAGATCTGGTAATTGAGACCATCTGTCTCACTAAATATAAAGCACATTTGCCTGTGGTTTACTGTCTCTCTTTCTGATCTCATTGCGGTTTCAAAATCTGACCATTCAAGTAAAGGAAAAATCATGTCTGATGCATGACAAGAAAAATTTAACTGAAGTTATTCCAAGATGGGTAGAACGTGTTCTTATATTCTTTTAGAGCATGTGGAGAAGTAGAAGGGCAGAGACAAGTGCAAGAATAGCTGATCCTTTATGTCTGCTTCTGATGTTTGACTATTCCAACACATCACACAGCAGCAGCTGACCTGGCAGTAACTCTGGTGACAACCTAGCCTATGGGCTAGAATTATTTTCTTCAAGTATTCATTACTGTCATTTCTGCTTTCAGATTCACTAAGAGAACTGTAGGTCTGACACAAACAATCACAGCTCACCATTCTGGTGCCATCATAGTGCCATTAGATTTCATACAGCACCATAAAGAACTAAATTCCAGAGCAGTGTTTTTCTCTTCCCTCCTAGAATTTAATTTGCTCTCCATTGGTGATACGGTCAATAATTACTATATAAATCACACAATTCATATACTATGTACATATTACAATCACTGTGTTTCACTAAATACATGACCATCTTCACAACGTCATCATTTATGGTGCTGTTGCGTTGTAAGTGCAAAGCCACACACAGAATTCCAAACCTGACAGCAAGTATGGGTTTACTGCTCCTCTTTTTGCTGTTGGTTTGGTTGCTTGCTTCAACCTCTCCCTAATCCCAGGAAAAAAAAAAAAAAAAAAAAAAAGAAAGAAAGCACAAATGGTTATTCAAGTTGAATGTGTATAAATGCATATAGTATATGTATGTTGTGTATAGACTAGAAAATGTGTATATACTAAATAACACACTTAAGTATATATACTATATATGTAATACATATACACTATATACAGTATATAC